>VWYN01013976.1:14868-67381 GCA_013400075.1 Hippolais icterina | reverse complement strand
GAGATGCTGAAGGGCCTGGAGCATCTCCCCATGCCCAGGAAAGGCTGCCCAAGGTTGTCCTGCACAAATCAGCTCAGGAGAACAAAGCCATGGAGCTGCTGGAGCAGGGCCAGCAGAGATGCTGAAGGGCCTGGAGCATCTCTCCATGCCCAGGCAAGGCTGCCAAGGTTGTCCTGCACAAATCAGCTCAGGAGAACAAAGTTATGGAGATGATGAAGGGCCTGGAGCATCTTCATGCCCAGGAAAGGCTGCCCAAAGTTGTCCTGCACAAATCAGCTCAGCAGAACAAAGCCATGGAGCTCCTGGAGCAGAGCCAGTGGAGATGCTGAAGGGTTTGGAGCATCTCCCCATGTCCAGGAAAGGCTGCCCAAAGTTGTCCTGCACAAATCAGCTCAGGAGAACAAAGTTATGGAGATGCTGAAGGGCCTGGAGCATCTCCCCATGTCCAGGAAAGGCTGAGGGAGCTGGGGCTGCAGGCAACCTCAGGTGTCCCTGTCTGCAGGGACCCATCCTGGGGTTTTGTGATTATTTTAATAGGAAAAACCCCACACTCGATTATTTCATCACTACTAGACTAATTATACATTGCTTTTCTTTTTAGATCTTCCTTAATCAACACCCAAAGTTCCATCAAACTTTGTTTCAAGGTTCAGCAAATCGTTTTTCTCATGGACCAATAACAGACCCACACGATCCTGGCTGACATCCAGAGCTGTGTGCCCTAATCCCAGGGGATAAATCCTCATGCACCCTAATGGATGGACCCTTTTCATGCCACAAATTTTTCCAATAGTGGAAGAATTCCTGAAAATTCCTAGGTGTGAGACAGAAATCCAGATTTGTGTTCTCCCCAGCTAATCCCCGTCTTCTGCTCTGCCTTTTTAGCCTCTCTCTAATATCAACACAAGGAGCTGATGGCTCTGTTTGGACTCATACTCTGGAAAATAGAAATAATTCAATTAAAATCAGTAACAATTTGAACACTGAATCCAACCCAACTCCTGATTTTTACTCTCCACAGATCTCTGAGGAGATGCTCAATTTTTAGAGTACTTACTTGAAGTTGTTTCTTTTTTAAAGATGAAATGGATTTTTATCTTGGAGGATGGAAATGTACTTTAAAGCTTGACTGAAGGAAATAACAGAAACCCATGTTTTAGCTTGAGGCTGTGCATTTATCCAGACATGTTTTCCCCCAAGTCTTGTAGGCACAAAGCTGCATCACCACATCCATCAATGCACCGACAGATTTAAGGATTTTAATTATTTAATTGAAGGATTTTTAATAATTTTCCTTCCAAGGAAAATCTGTCCAAGATGCACCCAGCCCCTCCTCCTGAGCCTGGAAAAACAACCACTGATTTTACCATTTCTTCCCACTTTTCACTGCTGGTGATTGCAGATATTTCTTTTCAGGATGCATAAAGAGAAACATCCCAGAAATTAGGTAATGATCTCAGAAGATCCCAAACACATGAAAACAAGGGCACCTGCAGAATTGTGTGGTGAGATAAATCTACCCAGGAGTGTTTGTTATTCCTTCGTAAACAGACAGCTGGAAGCAAAATTACTGCTTTGTGCAAACAACAGAGGGTTTGTTTAGTGAGCTCAAAGCAAAACAGACAAATTTGGGTTCCTGTGGAAGTTTACCTGCACCCCCTGTGAATTCCCACACCCCTCACTGCACAGCCAGGAGAACGGGGGCTCCTGCAAACCCCATCTCCTTGAGCAGAACCAAAGATCCATCCCCAAAGCACAAAAATTGCATTTTGCACATCCTTTTCTTCTTTAATGGCCAGTAAAAAAAAATTTAAAAAACCTGCGCTTCGAGGAGCATTTTTCCTCCATTAAGCACGAAGAAAAGCACTACTTGAAGATGAGTTTTACAGCTGGAAATGACAAACAGGATGAAGGACAATCGCTCTATTCACGGCTGCAGAATGAGGAGTTGGATTTAGCAAAGCCCCAAATTCCAAAGATGAGGAACTGGCCAGGGAAACTCCCAATCCTGTACATCCAAGGAATCCTACACTGCACTATATGGACTGGAATGCACAGTCTGTGCTCACAGCACAGCCCCTGAAAGGCTCAGCTGCACAAATGCACCAAATAAAACCCACCACAGCTCCTGGGACAGGCAGGGAAGGAGCACAGAGACAGAGCTGCTTTCTTTTTGGGGTTTTCCTTCTGCCTTGCTCCAATCACCTCCCAATTCCTCATTTTCTGAGGAAACCTGGAGCTAGAATTCCACTTTGCACCTTCTTCTCTGCTCATCAACCACCACAGATAAATCAAACCCATCCCCTTTTCCCAGCAATATGACAAGCCAAATCCATCTGGAATCTAATTATTGTTCCAATGCCTATCGCTCCAATATAAATCATGGAGAACTACAATGCAAAAAGAATCATCTGGTACTGCTAATACTCGCCTTGCTCCATTCCCAACTATCTCTGTGAGTAAGTCAGGGCTGTGATAAATGTTCCCAGTGATATTCCTGAATTTATAACCCCGATGGATCAATAGGATGGCTCTGACACGCATCCCTGGGGGGATTCTCTACAGGATTATTGCTGGCACCATGGGAGGAGCACAGTGACACCCACAGGAGGGTTTTTCCTGGACCCAGCTCCCCACAAACAAACCTCCTGCCCCTTGTTCTTGTCCAGGGAAGCTCCTGCTGGATGCCTGGGTGCCCACCCTGCTGTCCAGCAGCTTCCCTGCACTCCTGGCACACCCCTGAGCAGAGCAGGGATAAATGAAACTCCTCTAACAAAGCACTGCCAAGGCTGATCACAAATTCCAGAGTGGGAAGCATCAGGAGAGTCCCACAGAGCTGCAGGCTTCACAGCAGCAGAGGAGAGAGAGGAAAGCAGAGATGGGGAAAGAGATGGGATGAGAAACACATCCTGGAGCTCCAAGAATCCATCAGGGAACATCACCAATCCCTCCTGCTCTGTGCCAGCACTGAGAGCAACCACAGAAACACCAACACAGCAGGAGGCTCTTGCACAGCCTCACACCCCTGGGAACTGGATTCCCTCTTGGGCATTTCCTGACCAAACCCCAGCTCTGGGACAGCAGCACCTCACACCAAACCCAGACCTCCCAGGGAAAGCATTTTCTGTCAGGGCAGCTGAACGAGTTTCCAGCCCAGGTACTGCCTGCACCTGCAATGCCACAAACCACAGCAGAGACTGACCCAGGCTGTTCCCTGGGTGCAAACTCATTCTGGAGCTCACTGATGCCTGAAGTTTTATTTTCCTGTATTTCAGGTTCTGTGGTGCCCAGGGTGCAGCTCTGAGCTCACAGTCAGGGTCACTCAGCTCTCTGCACACAGCGGGGACACAAAACAAATCCTTGTCCTGCTGCACACCAAGGACAACTTTCAGCCCAACAGCACAAACAAGGGTGGCTGGAGGGAGGAACAAGGAGGATGGGAGCTCACAGCCTGGAGCTGGGATTGGACAGTGAAACCCCAACGTGCAAATGGAGCAAAACTGATCAAAGTGTGAGACCTCGTGATCGTTTGTCCATTTTGTGCCCATTTTGGGTCCATTTTGGGTCCATTTTGTGCCCATTTTGGGTGTAGCCCTGGCCAGGCCCTGTCCTGCCCAAGGTGTCCCTAAAAGCCTTTCAATAAATCCCTGCTTTATTCTCCAGCTCTGTCCAGTCTCTGTTCCAGCTCAGCCTTCCCAAGGCAGCAGTTTCTCCCCAAGGGTTCCAGCCCCCAGCTCACTGAAGAGAAAATGAAGTGACACAGAGGCACCTCAGCTCTGTTTTGACTCATACTCTGGAAAACAGCAATATCTCAATTAAAATCACTAACAATTTCAATCACTAAGGGTTTGAAGTACCTCAAACTACCTCTGGACACTCCTTCATGCACGGCCCTGCACAAAAAGCTGATTTCCAGTGAACAGAAGGTCTCAGTGCTGCACTGCACAGACACCAAGGGTGTTTTAGGAGTTACTGAGCTCTTCAGTTGTGGTTCCAATCTGCTGCCACATTAATCTCACCCCATAATTAGCTGCCTGGGGAAAACGTGTTATTATTCAGAGGAGCCAGGTGAACAGGAAAACAGCTCCAGAGGTCTGAACCTCATGATTTATTTCCCTTTCAAACCAGAGAGGTGAAGCAAGGCAGAGCCCTTGCTCCGTTATACGCACTGGACAATTTTGCTGTGCACTTGCAAAAGGGAAAGATGACCAAAAATAGTCCTGCAGAAAATCCAAACTACTTATTTCTGACACGAGAGAACCTGCACTTAAAGATCTCCACCAGAGAGCTCTAAAGAGGCTACAAGGTACTCTGCAATATTTATGAGTGCAAGATATATACTATAGATTAATTCATAATTCCTCCATACATAATTTATAGTCTATTTACAGAGTAAAACAGTCATCACACAGCCACCACCACAAATGCATTCACTTAAACTTAAGGGCATCTGTAATGCCTGCTCAGAAATCAGAGCCCATAATAAACCAGTCACAGGCAATGAAAAGCTGACTAAAATGCCCAGGAAGAGAAAGGAAATGCATTTTTGAGGCAGCTGATGTGCTATAAATATTTAATGCTCTATAAAATCTTTCATTTAGTTGTATTTATATAGTATTAAGTACGTTGTTCCAGTTCAGAGTAAGAAATTAGTCTTAACTGGAGTTTTAGAGAGAACTTCGTTTTTCTTGCCTGCAGTTTAACCTCACACTCAAAGCTACAAATTCTGGCTCAATGAATTTGTACTAAAGCAGCATAACTCCTTCATTTCCTCAAAAATCCTCCCTGAACAGAACTATTTTCTCTATTCAGCAATGCAAAGCAATTGTGCATTCACAGAATCACAGAATCCCAGAATGGTTGGGTTGGAAGGGATCTTAAATCCCACCCAGTGCCACCCCTGCCATGGCAGGGACACCTCCCACTGTCCCAGGCTGCTCCAAACCCTGTCCAAGCTGGCCTTGGATATTTTCCAGGGATCCAGGGCCTTCCCACCCTCCCAGGGATGAATTTCTTCCCAATATCCCATCTAACCCTCTTTTGCAGGTATAAAGGGCAATAAATGTGGTGAATTAACACAGGCACAGATGAGGCTTTCAGATATAAGACCCCCTGTAAGTAACACACTCAGCTGTGTGTTTGCCACCTTGAAATAAAAGCAGATTTTGCTGCTCTAACAGCTCCCTGTGACTCCTGCACTTCTCCCACACTGGAGGGAGACAGAATTGCCTGACCCCAGCTCTGGGCATCACTGCTGCAGAGCAATTAAAACAATCAGCCCTTTAGTTACATCTCATTCCACTGTTTCCCCATAAATTAACTGTGAGATCACAGCCTTTAAATGCTATTCTATTCATTTACTCAATATATCCTAAATTTTCATCACGGGAACGGGGAACATCCCAAAGAATGTTCATGAGGAGCTCCTTCCTTCCATTGTTAATTTAAAAAAAAGTTGAAGGATGTTGTGAGAAAACAGCTTGTTCTCCATTAGAAAAAAGTGGCAGGTTTTTTAAAAAGCAGAGGTGCTGCCCTGAATCACAAGGCCCAAGATGCATTTTTTGGGTTTGCAGTTGAATTTCTGCAGTACAATGTGCTGCCTGCCTTGGCCCCCAGCCAGCAGATCCCACTCCTTAACTGAGCTCTGTCCTCTTCTGGATGATGTTTTTTTTGTTCCTTAAATGTCTTCCTGGTGTTCCTCTGCATCCATATCAAGATTTTTAATTGCTGTTTAATATTAATGCGGTTTTCAGAATCAGGGAAAAAAAAAAAAAAAAGCTGGGTTTTTAATTTATTAATTTTTTTTTAAGTCCACATCAGCTTCAAAGTTGCAGCTATAAATAGGAGTGCTGGAGACAGACATAGCCAGGAGCTACAGCAGGGTGCAGTTTATCCTCGGCACAAGGCTGTAAATCACAGAACATCTGAGATGCCCCAATTTCAGCAGAGGCTCCTCAGCGATGGGTCTTGACCCCACCAACCCTGGGGAGCTCCTGGTTCTGCTGAGGACGCCAGAACCTCCTGGGTGAGCTCCACCATTCAGAGTTTGTGTTGGAGTTACAGTGAAGGGAGTGGCTAAAACTCATTTCACTCAGCTGTACTTCAATCACCTCACCTGTCACACTGGCCGTGTTTGATAGCAGATCAACTGCTTGTGTTTAATACAGGATTTGTTGGGATGATAAATCTCCTTTGTCCTGGTGATGTTTTAATTGACTGCTAAGGACAAAGCTGATTTTATGTATTTCAGCTTTAATTGCCCGCTCGCTTTCCTGGATTTCTTTCACACAATCATATTAAGCATTAGGTTATTTAAGGAGATTAGTGAGCCTGACCATTGAAACCACACTCCCAGTTACAATGGAAATACACTCAGTGGTAGAAATTGGTTGAGCAAGAACTTTGAAACTCATTTTGAACCAATTCCCCGAGTCTGTTTCACACAGTTCCATAGAAGGGAGCCTGAGGATTATGTGAAGGAGTAAATCTGACACCGCTTAATGTCTCAAAAGGACTCGCCTCCACCTCCAAAATCTGTAATTATGTGCGATTTGCATTAATCCTTCGAAAGAAATAGAAATCCCTACACAAAACAGAGAAAGCAGATTAGGAGCAATATTCTGTTGACAGTCCCGCAAATGATTTATGTCAATTAAGATAATTCCCGTGCTCTCATGAAAACATCTCTCCCTCCATCACTTCAGAAGAGGGGGACGCTAACCCAGAGCCACACAATTCCATTTCTCAGGAAGGAACAACTTGATTTGAAGTCCATCCAGTGAAAAGTGCATTACATCCAACACTGCTTTTAAAAAAAGGAAAAAAAAAGCAAAGCTATGGAGCAGCAACAAGAGAAAAGCCATTTTTCATTAGAGCCTGGAGATGTGCAGAGATGAAGCCATTAAAGTGCAGGTGTGAGGTGTGCTCGGGGCTGAGCTGCTCCCCACATCCCCCTGCTCTGCTCCTGCACCCACCCAAGGTCGCAGATGACGACAGGAGGCACAAACTGTGCAGCTTTCTGTCGAGAGGGATGCTGGAACAGCCTCCACCTCACAGGCACCTCTTCGGGACTATTTCTGGCAATTGATGAATCATTTTGCAAGTCAAGGCAGAAAAGCCATCATTAAGAGCACCTTGTTGTTCCTGCTACAGGCATCTCGTTAAGAAATTCACTTCAGCTCTCATTTCCCAATTCTTTGTTAGTGCCTCCGTGGATAAAAATCCCCCAACCTCTCCGAGGCTTTAATTTGCCCCCAGACAGCAGCAAAGGGTAATGCTGGTCTATAAAACATGCCCGAGAAGGAATTGCTGTGCCGTGTGACAGTATCTGGGTAGGTCAGGAGTTGGGATAACTTATCCAGAAGCAAGAATGGGCACACCAAGGCTCTCTGGCAAAACCACAGCAGGTGAGTCAAGCAGCTGTGGCAGCACTGATGGCAGGCAGGTCATTTACATATATGCAAATGAACGCACAGGGTGATGCCTTGGGCCATTTGCGATTTCCTCTGGGAATTGTCAGGATTCACCTTTCAAAGGCTGTTCCCACCAGCCACAGAACCCCAGAGTGGATTGGGTGGGACATTACATCCCATCCAGTGCCACCCCTGCCATGGTGACACCTCCCACTGTCCCAGGCTGCTCCAACCCTGTCCAACCTGGGCTGGGATCCAGGGGCAGCCCCATCCCAGGGAACAAACCAGCCCTGGCCATAAATGAACCCAGCCAGGGTTACCTGGGTTCGTGTGAAGTGCTCTGTAATGTTTCTCTCAAGGCAAACTGACTAAGAGGAATCGCTAATAAAATGCAAGAATGCTTAATTGGCACATTGTTAGGAGAACATTAATTGGCATCTCTAATACACTGAATAAATTAGCACAGTCAACAAGCTGAGGACTTACATGCATTATCACGTTCCTCACAATGATTTTTTTTTTAATTATTCAGAAAGCAAATAAATTATTTCCAAACTTGCATTTCTCTCTCTGTTTCATGTTGTCCTTGCGGCTTTTAAATACATATTAACATTTATTTTTTTTTCCTTTCTCAATTCAAGTCTACCAAGCCCTGGTAATTCAGCTCGATTTTCTCCTTCTGTGGAATTATGGGATGGGAACAGAAATCACTGAGCCCCTTGTAAGAGCTGCAAGGTTTTAGTCATCCTTGTAAAACCTAAAACCCCAAGGCTTCAATGACACAAACAACACCTTTGCAGAGGAGGAAGAAGAACCTGCTGCTGTCAGTTTTAGGCACATTGATGGATTTAAATATGTGGTATTTAAATATGATTTTAAAGCCACACAAACAAGGTGTTAACCACATTGAAATCTAACCACAATGTGGCTTGGATCAGTTTAAAATGGCTTTTTTTTTTTTAATAATCAACACTTTGGACTAATCAGAACAGTCAACTTTATTCTGCCACAGGTATCTCCCCACTTCCCCTTCCCAATAATTCCCAAGCTCATAAATCTCTCTCTCCAGTTCCTCCTTTCAGTCCCAATTACAAACACTATTTTTAGCCAAAGCAAATGTCAGTGTACAAATAAAATTAAAACCGCAATTAACATTACCAGATATAATGAGATGTTTAATTACCCTTGAAACTAGGCCTTGTGAAGAGCCAATAAACTTTAAAGTGCTTTTGTTACCAATCCAATTATCCATCAGACAGAGCATCAGACTGTTTGCATTGCCCTCGAATGAGGGTCCAAAAGTTGGGACAGCAGAGCAAGGAAATGATTCTGACATTATAATGGAGAATGTTACAGAAACCTCTGCTATAAAAGCTCAGTCCAAACCCTAAGAATAGACAATAAAAGCTTGGTAAGCTGTGGAATATCTGAAATACTTCCCTAGTGTCTCATGTGGCAAAGCACTGAACAAAACCACTTCGTGTATGAACCCTGAAACTCTGAAGTGCAGCACGGCAGTGATGCCACCACATCCAGCACCCTCCAGAGCCAAAATTCCAGCTCCCAGCACAAAGCTCCAGTGCCAGCTGACAGCGGGGAGGAAAATAATCTGCATTTAAAACACCCCTGGGCTGTAGAGTATTATCTTCAATAAAAACCAAGATCGCAGCCATAGTGCAAAATGTTTGAACAGTGGGACCTGCAGCTGCCAAATCCACCAAGAGATTTTATGAACTTCACACATATTTGGAAAAGATGATTCAGCAGGGGCTGGAGTCAAAATTGTCCTTAAGAAATAACAAAAAACACCCACAAAAAACCCAAATCCCACAAAAAACAGCACCAAAAAAGCCTCAAACAACTTGCAACTACTTTTTGCCCAAATTCACCAGATGATTTCCTGTACATAAGAAGTTATTTATATCATTATTACTTTTTTTTTTTCTGGACAAAATCAACTCCTAGAAAATGTTGATTAATTTGCAGCTTGATGCATAAAAAGTGAGCTTGTGAAATTACCAGAAGAGGTAAATAAATGATTCATGTGGGTTGGTTTTGCATGAATAAATTATTTTGTTCCTTCTCCGTGTTTCATCTGATAGAAGAATGCAAAATTAATGCCATTCTATGCAAATAGAAAGCCTTTTATAAAATTCTGGCCTAATTATAGGTGTTTGCTAAGAAACTCACACTTGAGTTTTCAGGGAAAAAATTCCTTGGTGTCACTTTAGTGTCATAGAAGGAAAGATTCAAACAATAAGACACGTCACTGAAAGATTATTAGTAGAAATAGATATTATTTATATATTTTTGTCTTCTTTAACCATTTTATGCTGTTGGAGAGGTGTGCAATTGGCACCCAAAATGTTACATCCTTCCAGCCAGAACACGACAAATGATTCCAAAGATATCACTGCAGATCGTGCAAAGTTGTGGATCCCAGCAGATTTTCATTAATGCCCATAGAAGAGATGGCATTTCAGTGATGTGGTAGCCAAGGAAACAGAGAAGCACCTGACAGATGTGATCCCCCAGCCTCGTCCTTCAGAGATGAGCAGTTTGGGCCAATCCTGCCACAGCTGATGACCAAAGGGACCATTAAATCATTAAATTCCAACAATGGTGCTGACTGGCAAGGAGCTTTTAATAAGAATGGTTCATTTAAATAAAAGTGATGAAAAAAGCCAAATTATTGCTTTCTAACCACCATCTGAAACAACACAAAACATCTGTGGCTGTCCCTGGATCCCTGGCAGTGCCCAAGGCCAGGTTGGAGCAGCCTGGGACAGTGGGAGGTTTCCCTGCCATGGCAGGGGTGGCACTGGGTGGGATTTAAGGTCCCTCTCAATCCAAACCAGTCTGGGAATTCTCTGATCTCCTTTTGGAGCTTATATCTAGCAGAGATTTTCTTTTTAAATTTTTTTTAAAATATTTCAGTTTTCCCTCTTTAACTACCAACCCTTAAGAAATTCCACTAACAGGATTTCATCACAGTAACTGTCCAACAGTTCTGGAAAAACTTGCCACAAAAAATCTCAAGGATTTAGACAGAAGTAAAAATCACCAAACTAAAGCCTATTCATCTGTAAATATGAAGATAAAAAGAATTCCAAATCTAATTATTACCTTTAATCTTTTACCTTTAAAGTGAGAGGAACCCACACCATAAAGCTGAAAAGACGACAGCCAGGAACCAGAATAAGAAAATTTGTGCTGCTAACCACAATATTTCCTATGGTTGTATCACACACTGTAGTTTCCACATTCAAAGCCCTTCAAGAATTCACCTTATTTTATTATAAATAATTTTATAATTATTTTATGTAAATCAGAAGAAATGAAATTAATCTTTCCTGTCTGACCACTGCTGCATTATTTTAGGGACATTCATGCAGTTGCTTTGGCTTGCAGGAACTTTCCCCAAGGCCATTCCACTGCTCTCTAATTCCAAGCCCTGTTTGTGTCTATAATAGAGAGATTGAGTGATTGATTCAGTCAGCCTGAGGGTTCTAAGTGGGGTTTTGCAGCAGAATCACACAAGAAGCTCCCATGAGCTGACCTGGCTGTTCCTACCTGGCTCTCAGCTCAGTGAGGGTTTCACTCCTTGCTGATAACTCCCAGACTGGTGATCCTGTGTTTGTTTCCAAGTGCTTTAGCCCTCTCTTTATAATTAACACATATGCAGTAATTCCTCTATCAGTCTTTTTGTGGATGGACAATTTGTCAGCAATAAATAACTCGGGCAACTGAGCACCACCCAGACACCGTTCCCAGCAGGGAATCCTCATGGACAGCACCCTCTGTGCACCTCCACTGAAGGCTGGAATTCCTTCTCAAATGGATATTTAAGTCAAATTCATGGGAAATGCTCTTTGGGAAGGCCCACAAAGCAATGAGACACTTCTCAAGCTCAAGCCTTTATTCCTCCCCAGCGATCCTGCGCTCAGGAGCATCCTCAGAGAAAGATGTCCCAGACATCTCATCCCCCAGGAGCAACCAGTTAGGGCAGAGCTGCTGTGCATGGAGATAAATCTGGCAGATTTTCCAAGTGCTGTGGGTAATTAGTGGCTAGAGGTTAAACAGCCACAGAACTCTGGGACTCGATTCCAAGCTTGAATGCCCTCGATAGAAGCCAGCGAGGTGTCGATTCCAAACATTTCTGTTTCTGTACACACAAAGTGGCTGCTCCGATTCAAAACAGACAATTTAGTGGGTGGATCTGTAATTAAATTATTATGGCTCATATCTAATTAAAACAGTTTTCAAGGCACATTTCAAGCTGTGGTTGGATGTCAGTTTGAAGCTGCCTCGCACGGCTTGGCAAGCCTGCCTGAAGGGAGGGCAGGCACAGCATCCAAGAGTAAGAAAAGGAGGATCTAAAAATAAAAATGTTCTGGAATTCCTGCCTTTCCTTTTGAACCCAGCAGCTCACCACTGGCACGGTACCACCCCACGGATATCTCAAAGGGCCTTGAGACTCGGAGAAGGAAGGAGAAACAATTGGAAACGCACAGCCCGCGGTTGTTCCCGGGCTCTGCGCGGAGTTTAACAAAATCCAGAGGAATAAAAGCCTTCCTGATGGATGGGAAAACAGGCTCGGTGGGAATATGTAATTACAGGCTGGCCAAGGCAGCAAGGCAGAGCCCAGTGAGACACACTGCACAGTTTGTTAAGCTGAACACACACCTCGGGCTTAGCACCAACTTCTGAGAATTCAGCGATGGAACAGGAGCAGCAGTTCAAAGATCACGCCTCAGAAACCAATAGAAGGGTTTGAAAAACCAAAGTTTAAAAATGTTGTGACTTCTTTTCACTGTTTAATTTTCCCCCGTTCACCCGGTGGGAGTTTATTTCTACATCAGTTTTGATTTAAGTAAAAGGATGTGTTTTCAGAAGACCTCAAGGTGTTGAAGTCACCATGGGACTGAAACCATGAGAGGAACAAGCAGGAGCTGAAACCCCAGCTCTGGGCTCCTTTGGGATCTCCCCCCAGCACACCCATCCCACTCACTAATTACTTCCCCTCCCCTCTTTTTTCTCCACTTTTCCTTATGTACTTAAACACATTTCAAATGTAATTGCATAAAAGATTGCCTGGTTCACACAGGAACTAATAAGTCCAAGTAACTGTTATTACAAAACTCAAATCAAAGGCACTGAATATTGCCATTGCAAAGTAATTAAGGCAGTAAAACCATCGGCGACTTGAAGGGCTCTTTCATTAGTAAAGAGAATGCAATTATTTTCCTGCCATGTCTCCTGATTCTATTAGGCTGACACGCAGGAACAGCCCCAGTGAGCAGGCTGATTCCTCTCCCTGCACATTGACACCCTGGAAATCCTTCTTCACGCACAGCTGAGCCACTGATGGTCACCACAATCCCCGTGCTGTCAGGGCTTAGCCTGGCTATGGAGCTTAAACATGAGCTGAGCAGGGCCCAGAACCCTTCAGCTCTCACTGAACAGCAAATAAATTCCAGCTGGTTCAAAGGGAGCACATCAGGCATGGGATGTGTCCTTGCTCATGGCACGGGGTTGGAATGAGATGATCTTTAAGGTCCCTTCCAACCCAAACATTTCTGGGATTTGAGGGAAAACTCAGATATCTCAGGGAACAAGGGATAGAACACGGGAAAACGGCCTCAGGGGAGGCTCAGGCTGGACATCAGAAGGAATCTCCTCAGGAAAAGGGTGTCAGGCTTTGGAAAGGGCTGCCCAGGGAGGTTTGGAGTGCCCATCCCTGGAGGTGCCCAAGGATGTGGCACTCAGTGCTCTGGGCTGGTGATCAAGCTTGGACTCCAAGGTCTGGAAGGGCTTTTCCAACCTCAGCGATGCTGGGATTCTGCAACCTGGGACCAAAGCAAACTTCTGGAAACTTATAAAAAGTTTTGCTTTCAAAGGACAAACATCAAGCAGGGTTTTCCTCTAGCAAATTCCAGCCACGGTTTGCATTCTGTGTTACAACAGGCGCCTTCGGCCCCATTGTTCCAACTGTTTGAAATCAAGTTAAACAGCGAGGAGAACAGAGTTACATTTGAATCTGAGCAGGCTAAAAAAGAGAAAACAAATATGCTCTGTGAGTACCGACCCTCGCTGTGCACGCCGGGGCTCCTGAGCACAGATTTATAATGAGGAGTCACTGCCAAACTCCCAGTGCATCTTAATACCATCAAAATTCAGACTGAATACTGAAAGGGACGGGGATCGCTTGAAATTCAGCTCAAGAACGTTCCTACCTGACACACCAAAGGAAAAAGGGCTTAATTTCAGTGGGTGGCACGGTTTTATGACAGAGGGAAATAAATTCGCCTCGGGTATGATTGGCACTCCTGGGAACTGAGTTAGCTTTGTTTCCAATCATCACATCAAAATAGATTTGGGTGTTTCTGTTTAGATCAGCACCATAATCAAAAGATGGAAAACACCTCCTTCCCACTACACCACTGGAAGTCATCTCTTCATTTTGCATTAGGGCTCTCCTGACCTTGAAACCCACAACATCAAATAAGATTTCTTCCAAAAGGCAGGGCCTGGTGTCTTCACCACCTTTAGAGTATTTCAGAGAATCACAACTGGTCTGGGTTGGGAGGGACCTTAAATCTCCTGTTGTTCCCACTCCCTTCCCACTGAAAGGTCTCTGGGCCACTTGTCACATTATTCCAGATGTGACAAAACTTTTGGAATACTGTATTATCTTACAACTATTTATTAAAGAACTCTGTGCTCTCTCAAAAGAACATGCAGTGGTTGAACTGATTCCTTGCAGGAATTCCTGCATTTCCAGCCCTCACAGCCTGTGGTTATTGAAATCTGGGATGGGACTGGGAAGGTGCACCAGGGTCACCGGGATGGTTTGGCACTAATGCCAAGGGTTCACAGGCTGTCAAATCTATCAGGAAAATTCCCTGTGGAGTTTCACAAACAGGTACAAGCAGACAGCAAAAGAGCCCTTCTCACACTCTGCCTTCGCCTGAAATCACAATATCTGAGACATCAATAACACTCTGCTCTCTCCTTGTGCTTTCAGCGAGCAGAGCTCTGCTCAGAGCTGCTACAACAGCACAAAGATCTGGAAGAGAAGCAGGGAGGCTCCGAGCTGTGCCTGGGAAAGGCTGATCCCAGGCAGGAAGGGCAGCAGCAGGAGGACAATATTTGACCCACAGAGGGACTCTGCACCTGCCAGGCACAGCGTGCCGGGCTGGAACCTCGTGCCTCAGACTTTGGGGATGGTTTGCTGTGAGCACACACAGCTCAGAGGTTTCACCTCCCAGCTCCAAAGGCTTTTGATGTTTCTGGTTTATCCAGCTGGCCATTGATCAATGTGGATGTAACCCAGCCCCTCTGGTTCAAAGGTTTCATTAGCAGCACCAGATTTACGGCTTCTTCCAAACGTCTTCAGCAACCTGTCATCTAAACTGCCATAGGGAATTAATTTTTCCCATCATTTTCCCGGGGTTTAATTAAGCGTTCTGAAATGGCTGCGGTGATTCAGCAGTGAGGGTGGATCAGCTTGGCTGGCCTTCCTCCTGCATGCCCCTGCCCACTTACACTATCAAGACCACAATAAACACATTTTTCTGCCTAAAGCCACTCGTTAGAAGAAATTTTCTTCTCATACCAATGGCACAAAGTCAGCAGACAGGAGGTGAGTGAGCGCTCATTCACTTTAAGTGGGATTGGTGCTAAACACACCTAACTAGCTCACCCCATTAGGGGTTAATTCCAAGCACTAAGGAGGTTTCAATTAAATGTCATTTACTTGCAAGGAATAAAAGCAGGATGAGATTGGGGAAAAAGCAGTTGGATTCAGGTGGATGCAGCCTCCACTGGCACAGGGGCCCTGGTGGGATGGATATTCCTCAGTCAGAGCCTTCACGCTCCCACATCCAGGTTTGTTTTGCTAAGGATCATCTGAGGGCCCAAATCCCTCACCTGCCACCCCAATTTATTCCTGTGCTGAACACCAGGTGCACCTGTGCTGGGATGACACCTGTTCCCATCCTTCCTGTCACCATAACTGAGTGGCTCCAGTGTCACTGCCAGGGCAGGACAATCCCTCTGCTCACAGCACCTGGGAGCTGCTGGGGCACTTCCAATGTCCTGACACTGCAGTGGCCCAGCCAAATTAATGATCTTTTACATCATTTACAGAGGAAACAGCCAAGGCCAAGGTGCTGGGGAGATAACAGGCAGTCCCAGAAAATCCTGCTGAATTTATCCAGTCCTGTGGCACAGCCTCATTCCATCAGAACCCCGAGGGGCTGAGGATTTATGAGCAGAACACCAGAGCAGCCAGGTCAAGCAGCCCTTCCTGGGTGACAGAATTTACAGGGCAGTGTCTGCTCTCCAGGAGAGCAATAAAGCAGTTCCTGGAGAGCACAGATTTACAGGCAGCACCAGCTCCTCGAGCTGTGAGTTACTGGCAGGTTGTGGCTGTGTTTTCCAAGAGCTTTCACCGGACCAGCTGCTCAGAGCAAAATCCTCAGCTCCTGTCTGCAAGAATTAAGTCAAAAAACTGGGTTTAAAATTGAGCCAGCGTGTGCATTTCATCAGCTGGCCAGCAAAGAGAAAAAAACCAGGCTGAGAGATGTGAAAAAACCACTCAGAGGAACAGATTTGATGATGATAACATATGATGAATGAAACAGAAATAAGTATTTCCTTCAGCCAATTACCACTCAATCCTCGCAAGTCAAACAAAAACGTTAAATAAATATTATCTGGCATTTCCACATGGTTCTTTAATCCTTCTCATCATCACAAAGAATTTTGAACCACACCATTGCTGTCTCCATATGTATAACAAGATGGGCAATGGAAAGCATCTGATACATCCCTGAGCCACTGGAATGTTGGGAAAAGTCTCCAAAGCTGCTCTCCCTGGATTTGTTCTGAGTTACATATTCTTAAGGAATAAATACTTTTTTTTCTTAAGAAGCTGAGGACACTGTGGGATTTCTGAAGACATCAAATGATGTGCAACTGCAGCAGAATCCTTTCAATCATACCAAGATTTAGGGTGTGTTTAACAATAAGGGATAACAACAGAGTAAAACAACACCTGCACTTAATTGATCTGCTCTAAACAACAAAATAAGCCAGGAATAAAGCCAAAAATATAAAGTATAAGTGCAGAAAATTAAAATTATTTAACATGGAATAACTTATTCGAGTGAGAACAGATGAGGTCATCAGCCTCCTTTTTTACAGTGGCAAACTGGAAGTGGCCTGAATATCAAAAATGTGATTGCAATCAAACAGAGCAAAGCTTGGAACTGTGCAAGAGAGCTGCTCCTGTTGTGCTGCATTCTGGAGCACAGGTTGGCACTAAAATCAGCCATTCCTCTCTGCTTGCTGTGAAAAATAATGATCTGTTGATCTTGGTTTGTCATTCAAACCGTGTAACCCACTAAGGCAGCAGCTGTCTCTTTACTGGATCTTCTTCTGTGCTGTTTGCCAACTGCCAGAATGGAACAAAAACAAAAACAAAAACATGGGAACAAAACTTCTAGAAGCACTTTGAAAATGAGATTTGCAAAGTTACTGCTAGTAATGATGAGAGTTCAAAAAAATTCATCTACAATGATTTTATGACCGTGTTCTACATTATGACCTAAGTAATGTGAAAAGTACGAATCCATCCCCTCCCCAAAGTTTTCCAAGCATTTCCCTGTCAGTGAATCTTTTACCTTACCTGACCTAAAAACTTCTCCATAAGCACAGGAGCAACACATCCAAATGATGATTATAAGAGCCTGAGATTCCAAAGTCAAGCAAATCACTCTAAGATGCATTTTAAGTGGAAGGATCCAAGTTCCCACAGGCAAAGCTGGGGAAGATGAGGCAAAGAACAAAATGCTGGTGGTTGGGCAAGGGAAGAGCTTTGTTTGAGGATTTCACCTGAGTTTTTAAATTACTGAACAGCTCCCTGAAGAGAAGGTCTGAATGCAATTGATTTGTTTCAGTTCTCCTGACTGGGAGAAAAGGAATCTGTCACCTCCCAGACCTGGGAAGCCGAGAGGATCCCAAGTGTCAGCAGGAACCAAGTTACCCCAATTTCCTAAAACCAGCCAAAAGGAAGGCTCCAAACTGCAAGATATCTGAAAGCAGCAGTTTTAAAAGAAAAAAAACCTGAAATGCATCAGAACAGAACACCCAAAGCGTTTCATCCAAGCTGCAGGATGTGCCTGTCAGTGTCCAAGTGGGGATTTTCCCTATTTCCCTGCCCTGTGGCTGGGCTGTCTCTATCAGCATTAACAAGTTTTCCATGCTCCAGTGGAAGGAGCCCATGCCAGCCCCTCCTGCCCAACAGAAAATACTCAGTGTTCCTCCAGTGCAGCCCCCGGGGCTGTTCCCAGCACAACCTTCCAGTTAAAACATCCTTTATGCAAAAATCTAATTATTGATTGTCTTGATTTGGTTGTGTTCTATCATTACAATCATTCCAAAAGCACAGATCATTTTGGAGTTACTGTGAGAAAATGAAATTATTATTCATTAGCCCAGTCATCCTCATCTTTGATAAACCTTTCCATTACTGCAACTCTCCTCCCCCTTGCCAATCTCTGGGGACTTCCCCAATGGATTTCTGCACTCACTTAAAGCAGGGAAATGTAAGTAAAACGATAAAAACAATGATTACAACCCAAAAAATCCCTCCCACACCCAGAGGGAGATAATGAGGCACATAAGGCTCTGCTCATTGATCAGAGAGCCCAGGGTCCCCAAGGTTCAGTGGCAGATGGCACAGGGGGGCCCCTAAAAAGCATCAAAAAAGCTCCCTAAAACCATCAAAAGTGGGGCATTTGCTCTGTAATTCAATCCCCTAGAAAGAAATGGCCTTGGCAGACCAAAAGGCTTCCCTGGTGCAGCTGAAGGAGCAAAAAGAGATTAATTATCTGGAAATTAATTATATGGAAAAAAGCAGACCCAGAGGTCTGCCCACACCAAACCTCCCCTGATACTTTGGTTGGACAGAGGGAAAACCTTAAATTTTTTTTTTCCTTTCTAGATTGTCTGAAATCAGATCATAGTCTGGAAATTTCCTTTTAAAGACCTCTGCAGTTTTAGGAGTTCAAACCACAACATTTGGGCAAAGATAAATGATGGAGGGGCTGAAGGTGCTCCTGACACACCCTTGTGAAGAGCAAGTGAGCTTTTGGGTTTCCAGAAGAACAAAACATGTTTTTGCAGATCTTGTCAAAGATCACATCTCTAATTAGGAACTTCAGGGGAGGCAGTTTCAGGTGCTCAGGTGATGAGATTGGGTCCTTGATGTCCCCTCCACACTGAGGCTCCTTCCAGACCAGAGTTGGAGGTGCTCACATTGTCCCTGAGCTGTTCCCCACAGAGGAACTTTTCCTTTTGCTCATCACACAAAAGGGATTGAGGTCAGGAGATGAGGGGATCCCCCAGCAGGGTCACACAAACCCTCCTGGGGTGACACACCAGCTACTCTGCAAAGATAAACTGGAGACACCTCAAAAGATAAACTGTCCTTTGAAAGATAAACTGGTGACACCTCCTTGAGTGGCTGTATAAGCAGGCAGTCAATACCTGCACACTCCAGGCTTCCCAGATTAATTAGTGCATTTTATGGGAACCCTGATGAGAGTGTCAAGGAGCTTCAGACAGATCCTTAACAGCAATTCAGCATCCTCCAACAAGAGTCCAGGCATTGGTTTATCAATTACTGAATAACCCAAACCACCACTGATTGTCCAGAATTGCTTTTTGAAGCACCCACTTTGTTCCCCTCTCAATCCACTGCAGAAATGTTTGATGGGCTCCAGCTCTCCTGATTATTTTATTCCATCTGACCAGGGATGCTCAGATGGTTTCAGAACTGAGTCCCCTTGTTAGAGTTAAAGCAAGGAAAAAAGGATCATCAACCCCTTGGAAATTGTCTCCTTTTGGAGAGGGAAACGGGAGTCAGCAGAACCAGAGCAGAGGAAGGGGAGAAGCACAAGGCTCTGACTTCATCCCTGCCACAACCTCGGGCTTGCCAGCAGCTGGATCATGGAGCAACGGTGCAGATGAACACCTGTGAGCACTCCAGAAGGGCAAATCAATCATCTCACTGCTTTCACTCTATCCAGAGTTCACAAAGAAAATAACCAACCCTTTTGGTGCTGCACTCCACATTTAGAGAATGAAGTTCAGACCTCAGCATTTTTTAAAAAGCAGCTACAAATATTACAACACTGAAAGAGATGAGAGCTCAAAAACTCTGAAGGACACTGCAGGATTCAAAGAAAAGAAAAGCTTTGCCAAGTAAATATGATTATTGCTGTCAAGGCTCAGTAATTTACTAAAAGCTGCTGAAAAAAGCTTATGTATTAATAATGCAAAACAAATACATGTACAAACACTCATACAGGCAACATCTCCAAGCACTGCCGTGTTTGTCAGGAGATGAATTGCCACGTTCCCATCACATAATGCCAGGAACAAAGGACTGTACAATCCTTCTCAGGAGCAAAGAATTACCTACCACTGACTGCAGTGGTTACTGATCCCAGGGACCACGATTAACTCCAGCAGTATTTGCATACAGAAACAGCCCCTCCAACACTGCTGCAGCCCAGCTTCCCAATGTTGGGGAGCAGCCAGCCAGAATTCCAGCTGTTCCAGCCACAGACCCTCCAGCACCCTGCTCATCCCAGGCAGGAACCTCCTGTCGTTTTTTCCTGTGAAAATTCTGCTCCCTTTCTCTGCCCCCAACAGAGAACAAAGGTTCTAGAGAAGCTAAAAAAAAAGGGGGGGAAGAAAAGCCAGCCTCACTCCTGCAGAAGGCAGAATATTATGTAAGGAAAAATTTATTTTATTGTGTTAGAGGTGCAGCCTGTGCACAGATACCTGTGAGAGAGACACAGGTGGCTTAGTGGGAGTGAAGGTGGGACAGGCAGGGTGTTCATCCTGACCCCTGCAGGGTGTGGGACAGGCAGGGTGCCCACCCTGAACCCCCTGCAGGGTGTGGGACAGGCAGGGTGTCCATCCCAAAACCTCTGCAGGGTGTGGGACAGGCAGAGTGTCCATCCTGCTCTGTGTGGGACAGGCAGGGTGTCCATCCTGACCCCTGCAGGGTGTGGGACAGGCAGGGTGCCCATCCTGAACCCCCTGCAGGGTGTGGGACAGGCAGGGTGCCCATCCTGAACCCCCTGCAGGGTGCCCACCCTGCCCTGTGTGCCCTGGGACAGGCAGGGTGCCCAGGAAGCTTTAGAGATTTGGTTTGGCCTGGGTGAGAACTGATTTTCACATCCCAAACCTCTGCTCCCGTTCCACAAAACACACTCTGAATTTGCAAACAATGCAGCAGCCTCCTGGAGGCCTGGCAGACAGCTCCTGCTGCTTTCTGCTCTCGTTTCAAGGGGACTGAAACCGTTTGTACCTCCTAAAAACGGCCAAGCTTTCCTAAGGTGAAACCACAACCAACTGCTCAGAACACACTGGCTCTGTCTTGGGAATATCTTCATTATTGAGTTTTTATATGGATCAGGCACCCACTGCTCCCTGTGAACAGAGCACTGAATAACATCCCCTAAACCCACACCAAAAATCCCAAACCACATCCCTGGCATCACTGGGCACACGGGGATTTTGCTGGAAATGGGAAACACAGAGCTCAGATTGTGTATCCTGAGTGTAGAACATTCATCAGATTTACCTAAAAACCAGTTTGTGCATGGTTTGTACACCAGGAGTTCTGTATCAGCACCTACCTCAAACACCAGGGGAATTCTTCACCTAGTTCTGTATCAGCAAATATCACAAACATGTGGGGAATTTTTTACCTACTTAGTTTGTCTGTAACTGCCTGACTGGATCAAATCTAAAATTTCCTCTTTAAACAAACAACAAAACACACGTGCAACAGACTGGCCCTGAACCCAAAAGTTTCACTTCTGTGAACACCTAAAGCAAGTTTATTTATTACATAACACATTGTTCCTTTAAGGCACAGCACACTTGGTGTAACAGGGTGCTGGCCCCCATCAGGATCCTGAGGTGCTACAGTTGTAATTAAGTTAAACTGATTAAAGCAAAAATCCCCAACAACAAAACTGATATTGAAGAGAGAGAAAAAAAAAAGTCTGTTAAAGCCATGACTGCCATAGCAAGTTAATAATCCTGCCAATAAAAGTGGCAACCACACAGAACCTCAAATTGCTATTAATTAATTGAACAGAAAATAGCACCTTTTCTGTAGAATTTTAGGAGCTGAACAGCAGTCTGATACAGTTCCATATCTGCTCTGTAATTAGGTTGGGAGGCCCTGGAGGAAGGGCTCTCTTTTGTGCCACATCCTATTATGTCCTTACAACGCTCTGCTATTGATTTGTCAGCCCCAGTTACCTCTCTCACAGTTTTTCAGAAGGTTATTCACAAACAGCTGCTCCCACGAGCACAGGGAGAGCAGCAGCCAACCCCAATCCTTGTGCGTGCAAATCATGGAATGATTTGGGGTTGGAAGGAGCCTTAAATCCCATCCATTCCCATCCATTCCATGGCAGGGACACCTTCCACTGCCCCAGGCTGCTCCAATCCCTGTCCAACCCAGCCTTGGGTGAAGGTTCTGGCTTCTTTTTCTCTGCCAAGGTCAGGATTAATACACAGGAAATGTAGATTTCGTGTTCAGACTTGGATGTTTATTGTTTCTTATTCTTGTTTGTATTCTTATTTATTTCTTGTTTATTGTTTCTTATTCTTATTGTTTATTGTTTCTTATTCTTGTTTGTATTCTTATTTATTTCTCATTTATTGTTTCCTATTATTCTTATTGTTTATTGTTTCTTTTCTATTTACGCTTACAAGCTGTGAGCTCTAACTGGCAAGTTAGAGAAATGAGGTAAAATGGAGCCCCTCTGACTCTTTCCAAGGTTATTTAAGTAATAATTATCCAATAACGAGGTGACACCTATATTATTTATACTTTTGACCCAATAATCGTTACCCAAGGCCTGTAATGCAGACCTTTTTCACCCAATTCCAGAAAACCACCAAAAGCCATGAAAAAGGAAGAAAAAGCTGAAGAAGGACTTGGACAATGCCCAAAATTCTCCATCTTGACTCACAGGTATTACTGTGCACTAAAACCCCAAATTCTCAGTTTCCAGAATTCCAAAAGCCTTGGGCACTTCCAGGGATGCAGGGGCAGCCACAGCTGCTCTGGGAATTCCATCCCAGCCCCTCCCCACCCTGACAGGGAACAAATTCCTGCCCCAAATCAGCTCTGACAGGTCCCACTCTGTGCCCTGGGTTTCACAGAGGCGAAGCACAGCGGCTGAATTTACGCTCACCACAAATCTCACGCCTCCAAACAAGGAGTCAGGTTTTGTCACCAGCTTTTATCCCACACTGAACTTCCAATTTGTTCAAGTGTCAGTCTGGTGGCTTTTGTTGGAAATCAGTGAGGTGAGATTATTCGAGCAATTAAGAAGCAGAATGAATTGCTGTGTTTGAGAAACATGCAAGCAAAAAAACCACCAAAATATAACCCTCTCCATTGTTCAGCAAAAACAGTGGGTGCAAGTTTTAAACAGCAGTAACAGGTTATCCTTGAGACATGCAGGAAATGCATGCAAGGCTTGGCTCAGAATATTTTAAATGGCCACGGAAGTTGTAAAAAACTAAGAGAATAGCCAAACAAAAATGTTTGGGGTATTCTCTTCGTTTTATTCTGCTGACCTTTTCCTTGCCCCATCAGATTTGCCATATTTATGCTTTAATTTTCAGAAAACCTGAAAAAGTTGCATAGAACTCCCTCAGAGTTTAGTACCTGCACAGGATTTAATGAGTTACTGGCAAATCTTTGTTTATATAGCACAGAAACTGAGAAGTTAATGTGCATTAAAACCAGACAAACCTCACCTATTTCAGTATTTTTTCCTGTATTTTCACACCTAGTCTTAAGGAAAGATGGAGAAAATATTCCTGGGATTAACCAACTCACACCTCACCACGCTCCCTCAAATCCTAGGAAGTTTCTTTACCTTGCTGAAGATAAAGCAGAATTTCTGCCAGGTTCTTACAGGCAAGTTCTGCATCTCTGCTGTGGCCACAGGGTTTAAACCCAGTGAGACCATACATGCTCTGCCTTCCCTTCCAAAGAAACCAAACACTGGCAAGGTCAGCTCAGCTGAAAATCCCCCAAAATTTCTCAACCAACACACTGTGGGGTGTTCAGCTCAAGCCCTTGGTTCAGCTGAAAATTCCCCAAAATTTCTCGACCAACACACTGTGGGGTGTTTGGGTCAAGCCCTTGTTCAGCTGAAAATCCCCAAAATTTCTCAACCAACACACTGTGGGGTGTTCAGCTCAAGCCTTGGTTCAGCTGAAAATTCCCCAAAATTTCGCAACCAACACACTGTGGGGTGTTCAGCTCAAGCCCTTGTTCAGCTAAATTTTTCCCCAAAATTTCTCAACCAACACACTGTGGGGTGTTCAGCTCAAGCCCTTGGTTCAGCTGAAAATCCCCCAAAATTTCTCAACCAACACACTGTGGGGTGTTCAGCTGAATTTTCCCCCAAAATTTCTCAACCAACACACTGTGGGGCTGGTATTTGTGATTCCTATGACTTTCCTCTTGGGTTACTCTGGGAATTCAGCTCTCCTGTGTCACTGGGTTCCTCTGGAGCAGGATCAGCTGCTGGGAAGGTGTGAGGGTGAGCAAAGAAACCCAGGAGCTGTGGAACAAACACCAACAGCCCTTGGGGAAGGAGCACCCCACAAAAACCTCTCTCAGGGACATTCCCACCAGCCCTGAAGCTCCTGAGGGAGCTCTCACTGCTCTGTGGGAGCTCCAGGGTGGAACCCTCGGGCAGGAGTTCATCTGCTGGAATTCACATTTGTGCTCCTTGCCAAGTGAGTGGCCAAGGTCAGCCAGAGTTTCTTTATTCATGAGAGGCTGGTGCTGCTCTGGCAGACAGGCCCGGGCAATGTTTTTCCAGCATCCTGATTCGAGTCCCCGCGAGGCACAGGGCGCAGAATAAAATTCCTCTAATTAGAGACGACTCTTCCAAAAGTGCAGCCCTTGCACAGCCTTGCTCAAGGTCATGTGCTAAGTGGCTGGTGAACAAACAGATCTGCTCACTTTCAGCAGAGTGAGGACTTGAAATCCGATTTAACTTCAGCACCAACCCCGGTATTTGACACTGTCAAAACAATTTTCTGTTTGAGAGCAACGGCAGACCGTGAGGGAGGCAGCAAAGGAAAACTGGCGGTGAAATTTAAAGTCGATTTGTTCCTAAAATTAGACGATTTTGGATGAAAAAGGTTTATCAAGAATATTAATTAAGTACAACAAAGTTCCAAATCCAGTTTTTACTGTTCTGCTGGACTACTACTTGGATTCTAAATTCAAATTAATAATTGAACAAAGGCTTTCCTTAGGCATATTCTTCATATTAAACATACAGTGCCCAAAATGTCTTGAACACGCTCTAAATTTTCCCTACTCATTGAACTCTATCCATAACAAGGTGCACAGATCAAACAGTATCAGCATTTCTGTCATTTCATACTCTGCAGCTTCTGCTCAATAAAAATTATCACCTGTAAGCAGCACCTTGTCCTAAAGACAATTATTAGGAAGCTGTTGGAGGAAATTATTTTTCACGTGAAGTGATAATTGCTGTTAACACGTTGGTGCTCAGGTGGGAAATGCTGATTAATTCCCAGGATTTGGGCTAGAGGAGAACCCAAAGGTGCAGCAGGGGCTGTGCAGCATCACTGCCTGGGCAGGCACAAAGGACAGCTCTGAGGAACACGGGACGAGGCAGGGAAACAAAGAATTCCAGATTTTGGGGAGATAAAAAGGGGATGAAGGCCACTTTCTTAGCTGCTCTTGCAGGGACACACCTGAACCCCAGCAGCAGCTGCTGCAGCCCAGAGCTGGGACACCCCACACACCCCTTGGGACATCCCACACCTCTGGGATTCAAATTATTCCCATTATCGCTTCAGAAAATCCCATTCCTGTAACTTTCTGTGACAGATAAAGATTGGGCACACTCTAAGGAGGTCTGTGAGCAGCTCCAGATGGCTTTGGAGATAACAGGAGCCCTTCTGCCAGGATACACTCTGCTCCCATCACCAGCCTGGGGCAAGTGGAGCATCCACAAGGGGTGAGTGACACAGCCCTGGGGATAAATTTCTTTCTTTTTCCTCCTTTCCCTCGCTTTTCCTATTTGCCTTTCCTATTTGCCTTTCCTATTTTAGGCTTGTGGGCTGGCAGCGTTTCCCTCCTCAATGAATTCCAGAAGTGCCACACACACAAAGCCCCTACTCTCGTTTTCTGCACCATCACATCTTCCCACGAGCCTCCCACATTATTCTGACATGGCCTGATTGTCCTGAACCAAAAAAAATGGTCATTTTTGTGAGCTATTTGCTTTCAGTCACTTTATTTCCTTTGCCATTCCTCTTGTCCTGGGCTTTGTTACAGAGAAGATCATCCCACCCTCAGCACCAGGCACAAAAAACTTTTGGTGGATGCCCAGATGCAGATAAATTAATAGGGAAAGAACATAAGGCAAAAAAAAGTGGAGGAAAGCAGCACATTCCAAAACCTGGAAATGGTAATTCTATGTCGTTTAAACCTTTCCTTGTGGAGAGCAACCACAAATATTAGAAGAGATTGTACAATTCCTTTCTCTTTTCCATTAACAACACCAATCCCTGACCTTTATTCAGTGAAGTTATGAGAGAATCTTCCTTCTCTGCAGTGAGACTCCTTCCTACACTAAATCATTTACAGCAGGAATATTAAAAAGAAACCCTGTCAAAAAATGGAAAAATCAGAGATTTTCTCATTTTTAGTGAACTGCCAGGGGGAAAAAAAAAATATTAAAACCAAAGGTGTGGAGATGAGTCAAAATAGTTCATATTCCCATGAAACCATTCCAAAGCATCCACTTTATAGTTGGCTTAAACCTTAAGGGTCCCCTTTCAGGTTGGGAAAGTTAAAATAGGGGAAAATACGACATTTGACAATTTTTATATGCATCTTTCCCTGAGTTCCTTAAGTTAGCCAGATATTTCCATGGAACACGCTGAGGATTGATGAGCAATTGTTTCAACATGGGAAAACAGAAAAAGAAGATTGTTTGCTCCTAGGTAGAATATTTTCAAGAGAAATTGCACTTCCTTCTGCCAAACTCCACATCCCAAATGGACAATCCTATCTCTGCTTCCATGCAGACTTTGGGATGATCTCTGTGTGCCCAGAACACCAAAAGCAGCAGAGCCACAACATTTGGTATCATCTGATGATAGATAAAGTAAGGCTGCAGTGGTGACAGCCCTCTCAGGGAGATGAAGGATTGCATTTTAAAGCAATGCACTCTTCTTCATGCTGCTCAACACAGAATTGCACCACAGAAGGAGCTCCACTCTCTCCAGGGAGATTTTTGGGTTGTGTTTTTCCTGGAGGAACAAACCCGTGAGGAGTTCTCTGCTGTTCTCTGGGAATGGGTACAAAGCAAGTTTGTGCTCTGCTGGCTCAGGTAAGACAAAAGGTCCCCACAGTGCTGACAACTCTGCAAACCCNTTTTTGGGTTGTGTTTTTCCTGGAGGAGCAAACACGTGAGGAGTTCTCTAGGAACGGGTACAAAGCAAGTTTGTGCTCTGCTGGCTCAGGCAGCACAAAAGGTTCCCACAGTGCTGACAACTCTGCAAACCCCCAAAGGGGTGTGGGATGGAAAACCTGACACCACCAACAACATCCTGAGATCACCCCCTGTCCCACTGCAAAGGGAGAGCCACGGGCTGGAGTAACCTGGGTGCCACCAAGCCCCTGCAGGGTCAGGGCTCGCAGCTCCCACAGAAATGCACATTTGCTGCTGGTAAATCAGCACTTCAGACTTTGCCTCCAAATCTACAACTGCTTCAAAAACTGGTGATTAAAGCCCTCTAATTTTTATCCTTCCAAACTCTCCTCTCTCGCAGTGTTTGAGTGAAACATGAGTCAAGTCTGTTCCTTTATTAATCATCCACAAAACTTCTTGGCTACAGCTCTTGTGAACAGGATCTCCACAAAAGGCAGAACATTTCCATTTCAGTGTGTTAACAAGGGGCAATAAAAACACAGCCTAAAGGGACATGCCTGAACATTTCCAGGAAATATTGGTCTTGGACTTGTCTTCTTTTGCGAGGAACTTTTCAGACCAAGACACCAAACAGGGACAGGCAGGAGCAGAATTATTATTATTAAGTATTCACAGAGCACTGATAAATCTCCAGTTTTTCACAAATCCCAGTACAAGCACTGCCAGGATATTGCAGTGATTTAAGAAGGCACAAAATGATGCTCAGCACACTGCATTTTTAACAAAAACATCTGAACACCATCAGTCCTTCTTCCTTGTACCCACAGAGAAGAAAACAGTTCACACCATGAGTAATTACAGCATTAATAACTACAAAACTGGATGTATTATTGAACTGTTGGTCCTGCTCCCTTTCAGCAGGCAGAATGATGAAGCTGCTTGTCACATTCTCCTCTAAATATTTCACATTTATGGTTCTTCCTATATATAAAAGCCAGCACAGCAATTCAAACCTCACTCCACAGAGGATTTCTAAACACTCACATATTCCCCTACAAAACACTGGCCTGGAAAAGTGACCCAACTTCTCACACAGAACTGTCCTGATCTTTCTCTCCTTGTGGTCATACATGAATTAATTGTTCAATTTTACAATCAGCAGTCCCAGCTGCTCACTGAGTTCATACCCAACTCTCCAACTTGTTGTAAGGTTGTATCTAAGCCGTGTTAAAGCCTCTGTCTCGGGGGTTTGTGAAATGTTTTGCTTCAGTACTCAGCAGTTACACACAGGTGTATGTTTGGAGGGGTTTTCCAACACCAACCTTTAAATAACTCTGCACCCAGAACAGGCAGCAGCTGCCAATGTGCTGGGTCAGGAATGTAACAGCAAGCCAACAAGTGACATGAAAATTGTCATCGTGGTAATTAAATCCACAATGACACCTCCAGTAACCCCTCAGTGCAAGGAACTGCCTCGATTTTTGTGTTGGAAAAGAAACATCTTGTTTGTGTCTGCAATGATTCCGACAGTAATTCTGCACCTTAAAGTAATATCCCCAGGCTGGTACATGGGAGGCACGTAAATTACTGGGAGAAAGGATTATTCCACCCCAGGAAAAGCTGTGGAAACTGATTGAACAAGTTGTCGATGATTGAACAAGTTGTTCCACATTTTGGTTACCCCATCCACCACCTTTTCTTCACAGAGCATGAAAATTTAAGAGCGAAAATAACCGAGGATTTATGAATCCAATAGCTCTGCTGGAAATATGACGCTGTTTATCTTCAGGTTCAATCAGCCTCTGCAAACTTGAAGTAAGTAAATAGTCACAGGAGCAGGCACAGCCTCAGCTCCATCACCATTTCCCAGGATCAATGAGTGCCAGGGCAAAGATTTGAACACAGGCACAAGAAGCAGCCCTGCCTGCAGTGCTCCTGGCTGATAGAGACCTGCCACGAGGCTCTGTCTCATTTGTTCCCATTTCCAACTAATAATGCAAGATCAAATTCTGTATTAGCTTCGCTGCTAGAACAGGTGGCACAAGGAGAAAAACAATTTGAGATCTTATTTGTATGAATATTCGGGCACGTCGTGTGATATTCTTCACTTTGTAGTGAGCAAATGGAGAATTAAGGGGTTCTGAGCAGGCTGTGCCTGTTTGTCAGCTGGGTTTCCTGAGGCAGCCACAGTGCCTTGGCCAGCCGGTCACTCCAGGCCACTGCTGTCCCCAGAGCCCTGAAGGGAACTCATGGTGACAATTCCTGGCTTTCCAACCCCCCTTGAGGGCTTTTCCAGAAGTCACAGGAGGGACATTTGCAGGGGTGCCCCATCAGCACAACCCCAGTGCCAGCTCTGGTGGGGCACAGCTGGGATGAGCTGCTTTGGCCAGTGAGATTGATGCCTTAAAGTTTGAACAAAACAGTTTTTCAGGTTCTGTGGTGCCCAGGGGTGCAGCTCTGAGCTCACAGTCAGTGTCACTCAGCTCTCTGCACACAGCAGGGACACAAAACAAATCCTTGTCCTGCTGCACACCAAGGACAACTTTCAGCCCAACAGCACCAACAAGGGTGGCTGGAGGGAGGAACAAGAAGGATGGGAGCTCACAGCCTGGAGCTGGGATTGGACAAAGAAACCCCAATTTGCAAATGGAGCAAAACTTATAAAAATTTAATACTTCATGACCAGTCAGCCATTTTGTGACCATTCTGGGTGTAGCCCTGGTCAGGCCCTGTCCTGCCCAACGTGTACCTAAAGGCTTTTTAATAAATATTTCCTTTATTCTCCAGCTCTGTCCAGTCTCAGTTCCAGCTCAGCCTTCCCAAGGCATCAGATGAATGTGAGCAAACACTGCTTTTATGTTAATTATCAGAGAATCATCAAGGCTGCAAGAGACCTTCAGGATGACCCAGTGCCACCATCACCACCCCATTACCACATCCCCAGTGCCACATCCAAATATCTCTTGAACACTTGCAGAGACTCCAGCCCCTCGCTGGACGCCTTGTTCCAGGCTCTGACCACCCACAGCTGCCAACAGACACCACCCCTAATTCCAATTTTCTGTTTTCTCCTATGGTCACAACTTTTCTTTCCAATTCTAATATTTCACTGCTTACAATGCACAGACAAAGTGAGAGCTCTTTTCTCTTGGCCTTGATTATCACTATTGAATTCCAGCTCTTCCATCTCCAACACGCAGTCGTGGAAGCCACAAGATCTTTGAATTTTGTGTTACAGCCTTGGGAATCAACCCCAGCGCCAGGGCAGTGACTCCTGGACGCTCAGCAGCTGGTCCTGGACTTGTGTTTCACCTGATCCTGGCGTAACACAATGCAAGAGTGATTTAAGTAGTTTGATCTCTGACCCTTTCTATCACAGTGCCATGAAACTCCTTTCTTGCCTCTGAACAGCAGCGATAACATTTGCAGCAGGGCAGCGTGGATTAAACAAGAGAGAGCAAAGAACAGCAACAACTTCTTAGGAGATAAGAAATTAAAGCACCTAATTGCTGCAAAGAAACACACAAAAGCAAACTAAGCTCTACTAAAAAATTCCATTCCCTTCCTGCTGCCACGGGGGACAAGCCAAAGGCTATGGAGATGCCAAACATAAAACAAATTGTGCTCCTAAAATGAGATGAGGGCTGATTCTGTGCGTGCACACAGCAACTCGGCATTCAGATGGATTTATGACAAAGAGCCCAGCACAGGCAACCTCTGAGTGCTCCTCATTTCCTGCTCCCATCTGCTCAGAGCTGCTGCTGGGCATCACAAACCCCCTCTGCTCTGGGGCTCTGTGATTGTGCCACAGAAGGTGAGCAGTGACAAGGCTGATGTTAGATCTGGCGCCAGGATTTAATGCACAAAGAGCTCCAGAGCCATTGTGGCAGGACTGCAGGGCTTGGAGATAAGGGAAATGCCAGAGACAAAACTAAAGCAGAGCCCTCTGTTTTCCCAGAGTGCGAGGGAAGCAGTGCCAGCCTTCAGCAGGAAAAGCCACGTGAAATTCACAATTAAACTTCACCAGGAGAAATATGGAGCATCACAAGACAGAGGAATGGGCACAGAGCCTGCTGACTTTCCCTGCTCCTTGATATATGGAGGCTGAATTAGGCTGGAATTTTAACAGCAGCTGCAACTCACCACAAATAATAATTACATCCTTCATTAAAATGAAGTCCTCCATATTATCTCTACTCCAAGGGCAGAAAGGATATGGATGAGGTTATCCTGTTAGTTTAACCCTTTGGGATGACCCCCACTGGAGAATTTCTGGATATTGCAGCCAGGTCTCCCTGTTACCTACACAGAGCTAAATAAAACCCAGATCTGTAAAATAAACTGGCACCAAACCCTTGTGACTGGGTACAAAAGTTGTCAGTCACAATCAGAACTGAATTCAAGTGCACCATTTCCTCTCAGCATTGTCACAACCCACTTCTGTCTTGCAGAGTTGATGCTCTTGCCAACTGATTAATCTTTTATCACCCAATTTGGCATGATGAAAGTCAACTTTTCCATACATAACGACAGGAAACTCAAACCCGAAGTTTAAATAATGCATAACAGCTCACATTATCTAAATAGCTGTTTTCAAGGCCTTTATTTTTCATTTCTTTGGTAATTTTTGATCCACTCAACGTGGCAGTTTTCCAGCAGAACATAAGCAAAGCAATTATTTCACCCAGTAAAAGGTAACAGCTTTTGTGACACCGAGGTCACACAGCATTACCACCACTGCTTTCTATGGTCTTAAAATCATAAATATTTCGTTTCATCAAGGAACAGGTCAGGCTAAAGAGGGGGAAGTTCAGAGCAATAGGAAAAATTCTATACAGTTCTGCTGGAGTGTTCTCACCAGATTCATCAGCCTGCCTGGGAAACAAGGAGACAACAAAAATGTAAATGACAACTCCGTGGTAAAGATAATGAAAACTAAATACCAAGAAAACGGACAGAGAATAGCTGGGCTAATTAAAATTACATGATATTTAACTAATCACAAACTACTCTCACAGCTCTCATCTGTGAGAACTGTCGAGTCATGTGCCAGCCCTGAAGGTGATCCTGCTGGAATGCTTCCAAGAGATTCCTCAAGAACAAAACCTGTTTATAGCAACGAGGCTCTGCAGAGTTACTCAAACATTCTGTGCAGATTCCCCTGATCAATACCCACACCTGCACGTGGCAGGGCACTGCCAGACCCCAGGAAGATTGATTATCCATGGTTCTGCACCTCTCCCCACATCTGCCTCCATCCCTCCAGGAGGTACAAACCAGTCTCAGTTCCAGCTCAACACTTGTGAGGCAGCAAAACAATTCCCAGGCCAGATGTTCTCCTGCACCTTTTTCCTCACCACAAGGTTAATTAGTAGAGAATGCAGGAATAAGAAAAATACTCTGTTTTCTGAAATATGTTTTGTTGCAGCGCTTTAGAAAACAAGAGTTGGGGAAGAATTTTTTTAAGAATTTTGATGCCTTTTTTTTTTAATTATTAAACTTTTATCAGCAGGAATTCTGAATGCCATCACACCTCTCCTGCCCTCCCCCAGACAGGCTTTTAAAACATTTCCAACACTGCAAGAAGGATGCAAGAGGGAATACCTCACAATGAGAGTTTTAAGGGTTAAGGCAGAAAAAACCAAAATATCCAAAGCCATTCTAAGGAGAAACATTTACACATTCTCAGCATTGAAGAGGAACAATAAAGTTTTATAAGGTTGCAATAAAACGAGGCTAGTAGCTAATAGTAAAAACTGGCATTTTACCAAGTGCCACAAGCAGATCAATAAATAACCACCTCAAAGGAGAGTAAAAAAGGCTGAGGGATGTGTGAGCAGGGAGCTGGCAGCCAGGGCAAGGACAGGGGGTGGCGATGATGTGACAGAATCCTGCAGGAGGCCAGGGTGCTGTGAGCCTCAGGAAGGTGCATCAAACTCTGAGGGTGCCCAGCACTCCTCAGAATGGCTTAAAATAATTGTGAGATGGCTGTTCAGGTGTGTTTTGGACAAGCAAAAAGGTTTTAATTCAAGTAGAAAATAAACAATGCAAAACAAAACCAGAGGTCACACACACCTGCTAGGGCACACTGAAAAGCACCCAGAAGCCTGGTGCTATTTTTTTATGTACTAAATGATTCAGGGGGATTTTTTTGGCAAGCTGCCCAATAGAAACAGCCACAGGTTCTGAAGTATATTTCAAATATCCAATAGATGTCTTTGTCCTGGCACTGGGAAAATTACTGTGAGCAAAGTACAGAAAGTTTTGGTTCTTCTGTAAAAGTCAGGAGTGAAATTTAAACTCCTTTCCTAAAATGGAAATATTTGCCTGGGTGTGGGGATGCACTGAGCAAAATGAGGGGATCTCCACACCCAGGACAAGCAGTTTCCCCTGCTGTCCCTGCAGGTGACAGGTACATCCCACCTGGCCTCCCGGGAAGGATGGAGCTAAATAAAACCCAGCTCTGTAAAATAAACTGGCACCAAACCCTTGTAACTGGGTGCAAAAGTTGTCAGTCACAATCAGAACTGAATTCAAGTGCACCATTTCCTCTCAGCATTGTCACTTCTGTCTCCCAGAGTGGATGCTCTTGCCAACTGATTAATCTTTTATCACCCAATATGGCACGATAAAAGTCAACTATTCCATGTATAACGACAGGAAACTCAACCCCAAAGTTGGAGTTTCCTCAAACTGAAGCCTCCTGGAGGTTTGGGAGGGCGTTTGGAGGGCACAGCTGGAGGTTCTGCCTGGTTCTGAGCTGCTCAGGCATCCCCTGCAGGAGCTGCTGCTGGTGGAGCAGCCTGGGCAGTGACCTGAGGGATGGGCACAGAGCCTGCTCACCTTCCCTGCTCGTTGATATGTGGAAGATGAATTAGGCTGGAATTTTAATAGCAGCTGCAACTCGCCACAAAATAATAATTACATTTCTACAGCGCTCAAAAGTCTATTTATTTAAAACTAAACCTGCATTTCTACATCATGTTGGTATGGATTTGTGTTTTAGTTTATCTAAAGGTTCTGATAATTCAGTCTCACCTTTCTGGGCACTCCTGGGCTTGTCCCACCTCACCCAGCCAGAGCTCCAAAGGCAGGGAGGCACAGAAGGGCACTTAGAAGGATGGGAAATCAACCTTAACCTGTTCAAAGTCAACCTGAACCTTCACAACTGAGGCCAAAACAGCGACAGCTTCCTGTGCCTGAGAGCACAGAATTCACCAGGGAAAAAAGGAAGCTGGAAGATCTGCTCTGGAATGGGCCATCCTAGGAGAGACATTCGTGGGAATTCTAATTTAAGGAAGCAGTTTTGGAGGATTTCTGATGCACAGGATGATCCCTAAGCTCACACAGCAGCAAGGACACAGATTTTGAGCACTCTGGACCAGTGGAAGGAGTCCCTGCCCACGGCAGGGAGTTGGAACAAGATCGTTTTTAAGATCCCTTCCAAGCCAAACCACTGTGGGATTCTGGGACTCATTTCCCAGGCTTTTAACCAGCAGACTTTAGGGATACAGAGCTAAAACCAAATCCCAAAATAGCCACCAGTGCAAGGGAATGTCTGTTCAAAATGAGATCCCCCCAGACAAACACTGATAAACACTTCCCGAAATTCCAAGATTCAAGATACAAAAAGATCCCGACACAAATCTGCCAGCAGGAGGTAAATGAATCAGTTTTGTGTTCATGGACCAGGTAAGAGCCTGACCCCCAAACCTGCCCTGGTAGCCAGCATTTGAATGGTAAACTACAGGCTGTAAAATACAGCAAATTCTGCTTTGAATGTTAATTCCTTTTTTATTATTATTACTTGTTAATTAGAAAGTAAAATGCTTTCATTCCCAAATTGTTCTGAAGTAGGAACATCCCAAGCCAAGCCTGGAACTGCACTGTTTAACTCACAGGGAGGATCAGGAGTGCTTCTGGAAGGATCAAAGCCATTTGGCCCAGCAGGGGATGATCCCTTTGCTCTCCTGCACTCCCTGCCAGGCTGACTAATTAGTTTTTTGAATGACCCCAGTGTTTTTGTCCCATCCACCTAAACTATTCGACACTTTTTAATTATCTGGAACAAAATGAAACAAAAAAATCAAGCGAATTACCCTGAAATACGCAGTGAAAACAGAATAAATTTGCATGCCAAGAGAATAAAGTTGCATATTTTGTAGTTTCCATGAGGTCCTTGAAAAGCCAACAGCCAGAAAGGGAATAAAATGTTTATTGGAATAAGTTCTTTTAAACACATTAAAAAAGATGGATGCTAAGCAGAGAATAAAAAGACAACTTTAGCAAACAACATGGGGGAAGGAGATTTTCAAATAATTTCTTGTTGGAAGACAAAGGAGACCAAGATTGGCTCTGAAGCTCTTGGTGAGGTCCTGGAACAGCTCACAAGTCACATGTCCAGGTCAGGTCCCATTTCCCACATTACCAGAACTTGGGACAGTCCCAAATGCCAACTTAAATCTCGAATTCCTAACGTCACAACTCAACCAGAAGCCTTGTGAGAATTAAGAGATCTCTAAATGTGACTTAGGGGTGTGTGCCTTCAGACAGGTGAAAGAAGAACCCATCACCCTGTGTTGGAGAGAGGAAGGTCAATATTGCATAATTCATCAGCAAACAGACTCAGAGTTGGAACTTTTTGTAAAAGTGGTCTAATCTTGAGTCTCTCTTAAAAAATATAAAGTAAATACAAAGCCCAGACACAAACCCCAAAAGCAGAGCAGGTTGAGCAGGAGGGTAGGAGCAACGCAGGAATGAAATCTGATTTTCCTCACTCTGCCAGCATCACACTAACAACCTGTCTTCACCAGAAAGCCAAAAATCCTTTGCTGAAGCCCTCACAGAACTGTTCAAGTTGGACTTGGGCTGGAAGCAGAGTGAGAAGATGTCCTGATCATGCCCATGGCAGCTGCACCACCATGGGGAAAACCACATTTTAGTGTGTGCATTGTGACAGTCAGAGAGAACAACAGGAAAAGCTCACAAAGGTCACTGTTCATTAAAATAAAGTCCCCAAAAGCCCTCAGGGAGGGGCAGGAAGGGCCTCCAGTGACACAGCACAGCAAGAAAAGGGCATTATAAAGATGGAACACAAGGCACCAACTTTAATTTCATTGCTTTGTGGGTTTTAGTTTAAGGCCCAATGTTATCTTAATGTGCTTCCTGGCTCCCATAATTAAATTCACTAATCCCCAGTCTTAAGGCATCAGCAAGTTAAGCTAATTTAAAGTTAGTACCTGAGCCTGCATCCCTTGGTTGATTTCTTTCCCCTTTAGCAAAGAAACAAAATTATTGAACCCTTTCCATGGCAAGGAGGTATTTTTTTAATGCAATTTTAATGGCTCCTTCTCCTCATCCTGTACTTGAAGGGTTACAAAGAGAGCTCAGGATGTTCATTCCTGAAGATTTAGATATGTCTGGATATTTAATCAAGCACAGAGAATATCTCACAATATCCCCCACTGCGTGGCTGCTCGATACTCTGGGTATTTGATACTCAGCTATCAGAATTTGATGGGATTTGCAAATTCACCTGTTCCATCTCTCTCATTTTGTTCTTTTGGGGAGGGGGAGGTCCTGAAGGCAACACCTGAAAAATCAGTGTGTCAGTCACACCTCCCAGAGCTCACAGGAAAAGCAGGATCAGTTCCCCATCAATCTGCACACTGCAGACAAACACAATTACCAGATAAAAATCTCCTGGAAAAACATGACTAGCTGGAAAAATAAATTTACCTTGCTATCTGCAAAGAAATCACCCAACTTCCTCCATCACTTCAAAGGAACGTACCTGGGTCATCTTTTTAATTACACAGAGAACATTTCTCAAGTATTTCCAGCCATCCAATCTTCCCCAGGCCATTTCCATCAGCAGCATTAACCATCCCACGGCCTGGTTTTACCTTTGGCAATTGTTTGTGCTCTACTTTAAATTCCTTTTTTGCAGTTCCAATTATCCCAGTATCATTTGCTTCCTGTCCCAAACCACGGCATCATTCCACATGATTTCCAGAGCTTTCTAAGTAAATGTTCCACTTCCCACATGGATTTCTCCTTGGTAGATGCCACAGTTATCCTTGTCCTGTTCTTTCCCAGATACTCCACAACTAATGCAGATCCAGTATCTATTCAAACCATCAAAATAAATAAAATAAATACCAATAAAACCCATCAAAATATCTACCCTGGAACATCTGCAATGGCATTCCAAGTGAATATTGAAGAGGATTAGATCTGGATGAAAGGAAAGACATTTTTCCCCCATTTATCCTTGCTGGAACAGCTCTGGCTCCAGACCACACCCTCCTGCTGGTTTTCCTTAGTGCCAAACCCACACTCGTGGATGTGTCTGGCTGAACCCACAGCGATGGATCACAAATTTACACACAAATAGCAGTGTAAATATACATGTATCACAATCAGACTGAGTGTCTGATTGCTATCTTAATTAACATCTGAGCAGAACCAATGTGCAGCACTGACTCCAGAGCTCTGCTCCCGTTTCCCTGGAGCAGTGGGAACATTGCCTTGGCAAGGGCAGGATCTCTCCCTCCTTACTCCACCAGCCTGTTCCTTTCCCCAGCGAGGGGGACAAAGCACAGGCAGGATCTAAAATCAGGAACCCATTTTTCCCTGCCACAGCCAGCAGGAACTCAGGGCTGTGTGCAGGCAGTGCCCATCCATCACTGGAAAGGATGGCTCTGCTTGTAAAACTCGGGCTCAGCCCACCACTTGCTCCCTTTTTTTTTCTTTAACATTAATTAAGCTTTTAAAAAAGGCAGTTAGGATAGGAAATGGCAGAAAAATTATGGCCATTTTATTGTTTGTTCCCTAATTGCACATATAATGAGGCAAATTTAAAGTAGTGCACCTCTGAAGTTGCATTTTAATGACGCCGTTACTGTGGCCTGAGTGCTAATGCCCTCGTTTATATCACCAATTGCTGCTCAGAAAAGGCCTTGTTAAGAAATGCTTAAAAGGCATAATCATAGATTGTTCCTATTCAGGTTACAGTTAAGAAGCCAAGAATTTATTTCATGAAAATTTACTTGTTGTGTATTATTACAGCGTGCTGGGTGTAGCCTCAGTGCTGTACAAGGCAAAGAGTGCTGGCAGAACCCCTCGTGAACAAAAGCTATTCTGTTTGCCATTTAAATACCAAGTGCTAATTGAACAAAAAGAGATGTTTGGCTGTTCTTCCAGCCCGAGATGCACCTGTCTGTCCTGGGCAGATGAAACACCAGCAGCACTCCTGCCTGTTCACCAAGCAGGAGGAGCACAGACCTGAATTCGATACCACTTCAAAACCTAAATTACAGCTCTGGCTGCATCTTTAGTTTGGTTTCCACCAGCTGCCAACAGGAACAGGCTCCCAAAATCCCTCTCAGGCCAGGCTGGATGAGATCTTGAGCAGAGTGGGATGGTGGAAAGTGTCCCTGCCCATGGCATTGGATGGGCTTTAAGGTTTCTTCCAACACTTAACATTCCATGATTAATTCCATGATTCCGGAGTTCTCTTCACATCCTAGAGCTCCTCTCTCCTGGATGTCCCCTCCCTCTGCATCAGGACAGACAGGGGTTGGATATTAAATATTTCCATTTAATATGAAAAATATGAGAGAGACTCAAGGGACTGCTGGGAGACGTTCCTCAAGATTTTATTGCAACATCAGCCTCAGCACAGGGTGAGAGAATTGAAAGACAGCAACAGCTCACATCAGCAGCCAAAATTGTGTTACAAGAGAGAATTCTGTCCTACAAGGCCTTTTAAAAGTTTTCTAAACAATAGCAAATTATTAAGAGCTTACAGACATCTGCATAAACCAATCATTAAAACTACATATATCACTTCTATCTAACAACAGGTGCTTGTTTCGTATTTTTTGCTATTCAAGAACTTTTTATATTCTTCTACAAACAAAGCACAGAGACTCATTATTAAATTTTTCTTTTATCTTGATTAACATATTTTTTCTCTTTGCTAAGGCCTAACTCTGCACAGCACAAAAACAAAGTTTTATTATTCTGTGTCCTTGATCTGGTATCTTTTTAACTCTAAGCCTCACACCCCCACTGCCATGCAAGCATTCTGCTTTTTCTATTTCCCACAACAGGGATGTCTGGAAAAGCAGCACAGGACTTGCACACCCCCTGAAATAAAGAGAGAGGCTCTGAGGATAAATAACTGGATTTTGAATTCTGTTCTCTGAGCACTGAGGAGCACTTACTTAATGACAGATTTATTAACATAAAGAGTGACAGTGGGGGAAAAAAAATCCTGGTTGCAATTGAAATGATGAATAAAATCTTCCTTCTTGCATGAAAACTTCTCAAGAGTCACAAATTTGGTTTTTTTTAACATCCTTTTCTATCGACTTCTGCTGTGCTGGATAAATAACATTTAACCTAATAAAATCTATGGAAACCAGTCCTGTGAAACATTCATAACTAGAGAGAGATTGTAAAAAAAACCAAAAAACCCAAAACAATAAAGAGCCATTAATTGTAGTGGGATATAATCCCTGAAAGTGCATCCTGAACTATTTCCTCAGCCCCCAAGGAACCCCTCATGTGCTCAGGCATACACAAATCCCAGAGATCCCAAAATTCTGGAATTTTGTGTTCTCATGTAAATCTCCCTGCGAGGTATTTCTGCTAAGGATGCTCAGCTGCTGTTGGAGTGTTCTAGAAGGTTCCTCCACTGAGTTCAGCCCCTGCCCCAGAAGGGTCACGGGCCATGCTCAGCTAAGAGCTCTGAGCAGGAAACAGTAAAATCATCAACAATAATTTACCTCTCCCTCACGCTAAACTCCAGTGAGTTATAATTTGGCTTTCTCCGTACAAAGTCTCAGCAGGAGACAGCTAATGACTTTTTCCACCTTAAAATAAGCTGTTCCACACTGTGCTCACTTAGCTTTGTGTGGGAAGCCTGAAGTCAGGTAAAATAAGCTTCTTATGCCACAAAAGCAAAAAAAAAAATATTTTAAAACTAAAATTAGTCATATGGCTTAATATCCAATTTTTAGCATGTTCCATCAGGGTTTTTTTTCCCCTGCTTAGCCTGCACTGGGAGCGTGTCTCCGTGAAGTGGGGATAGTCAAATTCAGCCCTAAGCAAGCAAGGAAAATGGTTTTAATAAAGAACTGGAATACAAAATGTGACAGCTCGCAGTGATTGTACACAAAATGCATCGCTCCAGAGAACGCTGCCTTTGCTTCTACACTGCCTGAGTCTCCTTCACTTCACACCAAGTTCCCCCAATCCCAAATTTAATTCTGTGTATGCACACAGCTTCAGAGCAGGGGTCCAGGAAATCTGAAAATATTACAGGATTAACTATCAACTTCTTATTATAGAAAAAAAAGAGTGGATAACTTGCAAAGACTGAACACATGACTTCAGCTAAAAAATATTATCCTTTATGTTTTCTAATTCTTTTAAAAGGGAAAAAGAATGAAAAAGAAAAGGCATGGAGGTAATTTGTAGCAATAAACTAGAACTGGATGGAAGAATTCAGTGGTTGAAGTAGCCAAGAACAAAAGAATAACAGATTTCTTTTTTAATTAAACCAAAGCATATTTTAGTAACAAATACTCAGAAAAGAAAACTATATAAAGACAACAGAATGACCATGGGACACTGCTGATAATCAAGAGTTTTCACATGGCTGTTCCACACGCTGCTGAAAACCCAAGGACAAACCCTGAGAGGCAGCAAACACATCTGTGCCCAGCACAATGAACTCTTCATCTCCAAGGAGGTTTGAACGTTCAAGGACAAACCTTTGACAGATTCCATGAGCTGGGCCAGAGGTCCTTAAAGGGAACTGTGGTGATTTTCTGTCCCTGGGCAGGCTCTGCATGCCAGCCCCACAGAGCTGCAGAGATTGCTGCCTTCCCCTTCTCTGGTGCATGGTGTTTGCACTGCTGCTGCTTCACTGGCACGGGATAAACCCAGAGCATCCCTGCCCGGCCTGGGATAAACCCAGAGCATCCCTGCCCGGCCTGGGACACAGCCCAGGCCATCCCTGCCTGTTCTGGGATAAACCCAGGGCATCCCTGCCTGTTCTGGGATAAACCCAGGGCATCCCTGCCTGTTCTGGGATAAACCCAGGGCATCCCTGCCTGTTCTGGGATAAACCCAGGGCATCCCTGCCTGTTCTGGGATAAACCCAGGGCATCCCTGCCTGTTCTGGGATAAACCCAGGGCATCCCTGCCTGTTCTGGGATAAACCCAGGGCATCCCTGCCTGTTCTGGGATAAACCCAGGGCATCCCTGCCTGTTCTGGGATAAACCCAGGGCATCCCTGCCTGTTCTGGGATAAACCCAGGGCATCCCTGCCTGTTCTGGGATAAACCCAGGGCATCCCTGCCTGTTCTGGGATAAACCCAGGGCATCCCTGCCTGTTCTGGGATAAACCCAGGGCATCCCTGCCTGTTCTGGGATAAACCCAGGGCATCCCTGCCTGTTCTGGGATAAACCCAGGGCATCCCTGCCTGTTCTGGGATAAACCCAGGGCATCCCTGCCTGTTCTGGGATAAACCCAGGGCATCCCTGCCTGTTCTGGGATAAACCCAGGGCATCCCTGCCTGTTCTGGGATAAACCCAGGGCATCCCTGCCTGTTCTGGGATAAACCCAGGGCATCCCTGCCTGTTCTGGGATAAACCCAGGGCATCCCTGCCTGTTCTGGGATAAACCCAGGGCATCCCTGCCTGTTCTGGGATAAACCCAGGGCATCCCTGCCTGTTCTGGGATAAACCCAGGGCATCCCTGCCTGTTCTGGGATAAACCCAGGGCATCCCTGCCTGTTCTGGGATAAACCCAGGGCATCCCTGCCTGTTCTGGGATAAACCCAGGGCATCCCTGCCTGTTCTGGGATAAACCCAGGGCATCCCTGCCTGTTCTGGGATAAACCCAGGGCATCCCTGCCTGTTCTGGGATAAACCCAGGGCATCCCTGCCTGTTCTGGGATAAACCCAGGGCATCCCTGCCTGTTCTGGGATAAACCCAGGGCATCCCTGCCTGNATGAAACACGTGATTAAGGCTAAGAATTGTATAAAAGAAGCTGGAAAAATCTATTAAGATCAGCAGACTTTGATCATATTGATCATGGAGTGGTGTCCCTTTTTTTCTTTTCACATAAACTTTTTGCCTTTCAGTCATGAATTCCCACAGCTCCAAACAAAGGTGCCTAAAACTCCCTGAGACAGAGGTACAGCTCTATTAATAGCACCACAATCCTTCTGTCAGCCAGGCTGTTACTGTGGTTCATTACCGTGTCAGACAATATTTAGCCTGCCATGCTCAAACGAGGTGTTTTATTCCAGGTGGAAAGCCAAAAATAAACTTTGCAACGCCTTAACACGCTGTTTGTCACAACATTCCTGTTCCCAGGGCCAGGAGGTGACAGCAGACAGCAGCACTGCTGATTCAGTGATGGTTACACAGTGCAGGCAGCAATGCAGTGACCCAGGGGAGCAGCTGTGTGTGTTGCAGGTTTTACTGCCCAGCTGTGCTGCTGGGGCAGCAGTTCCATGGAAATGCCTCTTCCTGGGCAGAATTTTGGGAGAAGCAGCTCACTGCTCACATCCCAGCACCCCTGGCTGCCAGCAGGGTGACAGAAGGGACAGCACTGCCCCAGCTCTGCTGTTCCAGCATTGATTGATTTGTGGTGAAAATGGAAGGAGGAGGTGATTCTCTATGAGATCACAATCAATTCCTCCCAAAATCTGCCCTGAAGCAGGACACCAGCTCAGAGAGCAGCACCCACCACTGCCAGCGTGGCACTGCCACCCTTCCCTGCCCGCAGAGTGGGCACAGGTTTGGTATTTCTGGGCCTGAGGAAATTCTCTTCTTGCTGACTTGCAACCTCCTTTCCCAATGGAAAACTTCCAACAGTTTCCTTTCCCAAAACATCTTTCCCAAATATTTCTACGTGGGCAGTAGTTTTTTTTCTCAAAGCAATATTCCTCAACTATTGTTTACCAATAGAAGTGTCAGTCCTACTGACCAATGAATGCCTTTTTAGCAAAGCATGCTATAAAAAGAACCAAGAGAATTGTAATAAAAAGCCTTCTGATGTTCTCATGAAAACCAGTCCGTGCCTTCTTTTCGTGTCCTACTGCAACATCCAGAACCCCCAGGAAATTCATCCCTGAGTCAGTGAAATCCAGCCCTGAACCCTGCACAATCTGTGTCACTCCGAGGTGAAGGAGAAAGTTGGAAGGAACAGGAGCAGCTGGGACACGTTTTGCTCCTGCAAAGCACACAGTTTCCTATAATAGCAGCAAATTCCTCGTTTGTGTTCTTCCAGCACAGCTGAAAATACTTGGAGACTGGTTTGGCTGCTTGGAATACTTTGTGCTCGAATAAGAAAACCTTTCTGGGGATGTCTCCATAGGTCAGTGACAGCAGCAGGTGTGACCACGCCTGGCCCCAGCACAAACAGACACACTTGATAAACACAGATTTCCTTGTGCAGGACGAGAGCACTCACACCAGAAATCCAGAGCTGCTCATCCCCTGCAATGGTGGGAAGCAGTTTATCCTCTGCCCACAAACACAATTTTAAAATAGTTCTAAGTTGGCAACTCATTGTGACAGAAAACACACTTTGAAATTATCATCTCACCCAAAGGCATTTTCCAAATATCATCACCAGGTCTTACAATGAACACCTGGGAACTGACAGAGCAGGCAAGGAAGAAGCTGATCAAGCCACAAATAAATAAACCAGCACAAACCCAAAAAACTGATCTGTCTGAATCATGGAAACCTTCCTCAGTTCAAACTCAGACTTTTATTCTCACCTTCTCTTTTGCATCTACCAGCAAGTTACCAATCCATTTTACACTACAAATAAAAGGTTGGTGGTTTTTTTTTTTTGAAGAGACCTTGCTGAAAGCACGGTGAAAAAATTAATGTACACATATTAACTAGGCCACTCTTATCCACACATCCACTCACTCCTTCAGACAAATCTGATTTGCCAGCCATGAATCCCTTAGAAAGTTTTATTTTCCTGCTGTTTCATGTGCCCAGAAATCTTTATTCTCTCTCAGTGAGCTGGCACAGCAGCCACACCTGTGGGTCCCAGATCAGCTCTCCCACTCCTTCCCAATAAAGGACATCCTTTTTGTCTCTGCAGCACTGAGGCTGATTTAAGTGACAGGTTACTCCACAGTTAATAGCCCACATTTAAGTTCCTTTTTCACCAAGGATGCTGCCATCTGTTCCTGTCGCTTGCCTCCTTTATTGACTGTTTTGACCATCTCCTCCTGACACATCAATTTGTGACAGCTCCCGAGACTATTCCCACAGGAGAAGGAGCTGAGAGGAGCCTCCCCAGGCTCCCCCCACCGTGTGCCAAGGCAGATCCTGCACTCACTCTTCTGCTGTCACATCCCTTCCCTTGAATGTGACTGGGATGATTGTTTAATACTTTACCATCCATTACCTGTTAACACAGGAGTGCCAGGCTGGTAAAGCCTCTTTTTTCACAGTGTTGTATTCACCTTTTTTTATTAAGACTGTCAATCCCTCAACTTTTTTTTTCAGCTTGTGGTTTTAAACTTAAATTAACCAGAATATGTTCTTTACATTTTCCTTCTATTCTCCTCCCGTTCATTTCCTAATGATGCTGTTGGCGTCCTTTCCAACTCATTGTGCTTGACAGCGTTATGCTCTCAGTTGTTCTTTTAAAATTATGTCTAAACAGCCTCTTAGGTGCCTTTTGAAGTTAAATGCTCTACTGTGTTGGATTTATTGCTTCTCCCAGGAGGTCACATTTGAATAAAATGATGACAAACCTCATAGCAGTACCTTGAGTCATGTCCTGCTCGCTATGCAGGATTAATCAAGATGTGCTTTGCCTTTCCAGACGAGGTTATTTATTTTGCTGCAAACACCAGAGGTTTGTAAGATTTAAAATCTTATCTTCAGCCCCAAACCCAGCCAATATTCCCATAATTGCAGCCTAATTTCTGCTTTGCCAAATTGTTAATCTCCCTTAGCCTTTCATGGACACCATCAGTCAATCACGACAAAAGCTTCTGTCATTGCCTCATGATTATAATCATTCTATACAGATCTTTTTATTCATAAAATTCCACAGCTTCTTTTGATGCAATTTAATAATTTACCCTATTAGAACTGTCTTGAATGAATATATATATCTATATATCAATTTCTCCATAGTGTGTTCTGCTCTAACAATCCGGTGTAATTTTCACTCTGGAAGAAGAACATTGCTCTAAGTAACTCCCTTTGTAATCTGGAGGATAAATAGAAGAATAGAAGAAATAGATGGATAAGATATTTGCCTGAACAGGGAACTGCACTATTTGCAATAATTAATTCACAGTTATCATGCACACACACCAGTTCAGCCCTGAAAACCCACAGGGATCAGGATATTCCACTTACACAGCCCCTGGCTGCCACAAGGGAATAACCAGCACCTCTCTGGCCTACAAGGAGAAAGAAGAAAAGCCCTTTCCTGACATATTTTTAAATAATCACAGTTTTCATCAACCCCCACACCTTCAGCTGTCGGGGAAGGGAAGATTTGGATGGGATGGGATCTGTCACACTCCTGCTTTACAGGGATACATCCAGACTGAGAACTGGGGAAGGATTTTTTCCTCCATCACAGCTCACAAATGTTCCATTGTTAAATCACACCAGGTGCCCCTGATGACACACATCAATACAAGGACCATGGATATTCTGAGACACTTTAGTAATAAAAATTGCTGTTAGAACCAACTGTGCTGCTCTGAAATCCGGGCTGTGGAGGTGCTGGGAGCAGGACACCGAACACCCTGGTGTTCCCAGCCCAGGGAAAAAAGCCCTGCCAGTTGTGGGAGGTGATAACCTGGCTGTCTGCAGCCAAATTCCAGCCACAGGATTCCAAACGCATCCCAGCAACCTCATTAACTCCACAGCCTGAAATCCTCTGCTGTAACTCTCAGCAGCACGAGGGTGCGAGTGTCTGTCAGGTGTAAAACTCCTCCAGACACTAAAATAAAATATCTCCTCAGCTGAAGTTTCTTTATATCCTCTGGGTCATTCTCTCAGAGTTAACGGTGTCCCGTAAATCTGATTTAACTGCAGCACATAAATCCAACGCTCCAGTGACAAAAGCTTATGTAAAGTGATCTCCATTCCCCCACCGGGGGCTGGGGCGAAGTGAGGCACAGATTTAGGGTTTCAGACAAACTGAGAATACTTACAGGCTCTTCTAAATAAAGTCTGGGATTTAAAAAAAAAAAACACCACACAACCCGATGTTGCTTTCCCTGGGGCTGCCATATTTCTGTCTGAGCACAGAAATTCTCAGCCGTGCTCTGTGCTCCTGCAAACGCCCCCCACACCCCCACAGGCAGAGGATTTATGGCTCCTGCTCTGCCCCATGGGTTTCCCGCACACAAACAGCTGCCCAAGGGGACAAGGCATCAAGAGAAACACTCAGGGCATCTTGTTCCTGACAGGACATCACCTCTGAGCTCAGGTCAGGTGGAGAACAAGGTTATTACGGTTTGCCAAATGTTTTGAAGCCTAAATTGAATGACTGCAGGTTAAAAGAGGCAGTTTGTGTTCTGCTGGAATGATCGTCTGGATGAAACAAGAATTCTTATGTCAAAAAACCACTTTGTCCAGAGGTACCTTTTGACCACAACTCCCACGAAATCCAGGAAATCTGGATTCAGGAAATCAGGCTCTGCAGGGAAGTGTGGAGTCACCATTCCTGGAAGTGTCCAAAAATCCAGAACATGCAGAACTTCATTATATGGTTGGTTGAACAGGGTGGCACTGGGGCACAGGCTGGACTTGATGATCCTGCAGGTCTTTTCTTAGTGATTCTGTGATAGACTTTTACAGAGGCCAGAATGTTACGAGCCTCATGCAGATGTATCAGCTCCTGAGGGCTGCCTACAGCCCCAGAAATGGCTTTAAAAACCTCATGATCAGAGTGTTTGAACAGCAAAAGGCTTTAATTAAAATGAAAAAAACCCTATACAACACAGAGGTGAAATAAGCTGTGCAAGGTGCACAGGGAGGTCCCTTACAGCTGCTGTCACACCCTGAATTTGCCCTGAACCGGAACAGGGCCACTCCTGCAGCTCCTGTGGGTCACACACACCCCATGGCTGTCCCTGCAGTGCCACCCCACACCCCACTGCTCGCTCTGGTTTGCTGCTTCCTTCCCACTCCCAATTGCTCAGCATCAAAGATGAGCCCCAGAACACTTGTGAGGAAGACATTGTTCTGTTCCTCCTACTGAAGCTGTTCTCTTTTTTGCATAAATAAATATTCAGGAGACACAATTAGAATCCAGCCTCTCTCTGTCTCACTTTGTCCATCCCGGGAGTCCTCCACCCCACTGGCTATAATCACTCCTTGCCATCACTTCTCTCTCAAAGACAGAGTTTTCCCTAATAAGGGGAACAACTTCAGTAGAAAAGGCTGAGAAATCACTCTGTAGAATACTCCTTAGCACGGTGCTTAGAATATTTATTGGCTATTATAGGAAAATAAAGAATTGAGCACAAATCCCACACTGGAAGAAATTAATGATGTGTATACAGGACTCTCAGCACTGAGTAAACTATTTGTACAAAGCATTCCCAAAGACACGCAGCAAAGGCACCACGCAGAGTGGAGGAGAAGAGGGATTTGTACCACTGTGGTTACAGACAGAAATGGATCACTGATGTCCTGAACCCAAAACACATTTTCCCAGATTCCTGACCAGCCCCATGACACAGAGCTCTCAGTTTTTGGGCTGACAACCCCCAAAAATGTTGTCAAAATTCTTTCTCCCAAGCCCAGTGCCAGAAGAGAGTCGGGATGTGTCAGTTCAGGTTCTCAGGGTTGTTTATTGTTCCTTATCTGGTACATTTTGTTCTCACCCACCTTGGGTGCTGCTGCAGGGCTGCTCGTGCCCAACTGCCCCTGACCAGGGCGGTCTGAACTCTTTATACTCCGTACTCGTGTTCCATGTTTGCAGATAAACACCAACACCCATCACCTGTGTTAGACAGGGCACTGCTGTGCTAAACCAACCCAAAAGTGCCACCACCACGGCAGGAGATGGAGGGCAAGAAGAAGCAGAAGGAGAAGGATGGGGCACACCCAGATTCCTCCATTTTGCCTCCTTGAACCCCCATTAAACCCCAAAATTCTACATCTACACCCAGTGATAAATTAATTCTGCTATAATCAAACTCTCATGGTTTGTCTCTGGAGCCCTTGCCAGGGTCTGGGATCACCCAGGGCAGCCAGAGAGATGTCCTGGGCTCTGACAAGAGCAGCACAGGAGGCTGAACCCCATCCCAAAATACAAAATCCAGGCAGGGAGGCACTGCTGAGAGGTGGAGCCCATTCCAGCCCCTTCCCAACCCACAGGCAAAGGATCCTGACCCACCCTGAGAATTGTCACCTCTGTCCCAGCAAAGGGACCTCAGCTGTAGGCAGGGAGCTCACAGAGATCCAGCCCCACCTCCCCACACACTTTTCCAGGAGCTTCTCTCATTCAGTGGAGGCAATTAAAGCTGCTATCAAAACTACCAGCTACGTATTTTAATTATCTAAAAGGGAATTATTAAGAGCTAATAATAATCTCTAAAGTTGCTTCCAGGCAAACAGTTCAGCACTGAGCAACCCCTCCCTCTAAAACCATTAGGAGCTTCCCAGAACACTGCACCTATCACTGATGGAGTGTGCTGTCATGCCCCAAACTGTCTGAGATATTTATGTATTCCCTCCATTTCTCTGTTTCACTGCCTTTGATGGATAAATTGATGTCTTTTTTCCTACCAGTTTCTCAGAAAAAAATTAATTCAGTACACAGATAAATTCTCTTCTATCTTGGATGACTTCTTTCAATCCCCAGTCCCAGCTAAACACTGCCAAGCCTTCCTTGGGGCATCGTGCTTCTGACCTGGCAAGGGCCATGTTTAGTCTGTTCTTTCTGGCATTATCATTTCAGTGAGTGGCAAAGAGAGGAGCAGCAAACACTCAGCAGTTCCCAAAACGCCACTCATTTTCTGCAATGGCTCAGGCAGCCTCTTATGCTGAGAAAGCAAAAAGCCATTTACATCATTTCATGAGTTAAAAGCAGAGAGAAAGGAAAAAAAAATGCAGATGTGCTCAGATTTGTAACTGCTTTTCTTGGTATAGCCCTAAACATCCCCTGCATCTGAGGGCAATAACAGTTTCCAGAAGCCTGTATTGGATTTTCACTGAAGTGCCTCTTGAGGGAGCTGGATTTATTAGTGAAAACAGACTGAACAAATGCTAAAAACACACGGACTTGGTTCATCTGTGTCAAAGAACGAGGCCAGCAGCCCCTGGTGCTCATTCCAAATTGGAGCCCTTTTCTACAGTAAAATGAAAAGCTCGTGAAAACAATGACTGTGCAAGTGCTTGGTTTGGGGTCTCTTCTCCTAACCATGATTCTGTGCAAGTGCTTCCTTTATTTGGGGTCTCCTCTAAACTACAATTCTGTGCAAGTCCTTCCTTTGTTNTTTGGGGTCTCTTTTCTAAACCATGATTTTGTTCAAGTCCTTGGTTTGGGGTCTCTTCTAACCCATGATTCTGTGCAAGTATTTTATTTGGGGGTCTCTTCTAAGCAATGATTCTGTGCCAGTACTTTCTTTATTTGGGGTCTCTTTTCTAAACCACAATTCTGTGCAAGTACCTTGTTTGGGATCTCTTTTCTAAGCAATGATTCTGCNAAACCACAATTCTGTGCCAGTCCTTGGTTTGGGGTCTCCTCTAAACCACAATTCTGTGCCAGTCCTGGGTTTGGGGTCTCCTCTAAACCACAGTTCTGTGCCAGTCCTTGGTTGGGGTCTCTTTTCTAAACCACAATTCTGTGCCAGTCCTTGGTTTGGGGTCTCCTTTCTAAACCACAATTCTGTGCCAGTCCTTGGTTTGGGGTCTCCTCTAAACCACAATTCTGTGCCAGTCCTTGGTTTGGGGTCTCTGCTGATTCCCAGCTGGCACAGCACCCATGGCACGGCTGCCAGGTACACCCAGAGCCCAGGAGCCGTGGCAGCAGCCAGCAGGAAAGCTGGAATGAGCTCAGCAGGTCAGGAAGGGCTGGGCAGCTCCACAGCTTCCAACCCAAACCATCCCAGGACATTCTGAGAAATCTGGCACCACTCAGGTGCCCACATCTCGTGATCTCACTGGCAGCTATTTGCCTGTGTCTAACACGAGTACACCTCCCCTAGGAACCCTGGCTGGAATGCAATTAGTTTATTAGTTAATTATCTAGAGGACTTTAAAACCCAGGCAGCAGCAAGCACAAAATGGGGCAGAGCCTGGAGGAGGAAATCTTTATATCAGAGAGAAATGCAGCCATAATAAATCACAGGGGTTTCATCTGGAGAATCCTTGTGGTGTTTGTTGTTTGCTACAAGCACCCTCAACAACTACAGCCACAGAGTCCCTGCCTCTCATTATTTCCCAGGGTTCAGTGATAACGAGACACATCTGATTAATCCTCCTGCCTTTGGGGTTATGGACACCAAACCAGTCCAAGTTCAGCCTCTCTGGCCTGATAAAAAAAACCAAAAACCTGCAGCCCAGCCCCACTGAAAGAGATGGAAAACAAAAATCTGTAATGAGCCTCTTACACCCAGAGTTTGGATTAATATTTTCCTTGCCCAGCAGCAATCAGAGCACCACTTCCCTCGACAAAGTGAAGGGTGGCAAGGGGAGATTGCTGTGATGTTTTTATTTGTTAAATGGTGCAAGGCAGAAGCCAAGTTCACCCTCAGCAGCACCCCAGTCAGGAGGGCAATAATCAGCCACCAGAAAGGAGCTGCTTTTCACAAAGACCCTCCCCTGGCTCTGCCTTTCTTCTTGTGTGCTCAGCTGGAGCAATTAAGAGAATAATCTATAGGAAGCCTACCCCCAAAAGCCTCTCACAGCTTTCTCCAGCTGTTTCCTCCTTTTTGTTGCCAGCCAACCCAAGCTCTGAAGAGATGATTCACCTCAGCAGGACTCCAAACTCTACATCTGCTCTGGGGGCATAATCTTTGCTGGCTCCATGGAAGTGGGCTTTAAATTAATGGAGTCACCAGACTAAGCAAAAAATCCTCTGCTCTGAACCCACACACAAAGGGTTTATTTTTAATTTTATTTCTAGATGGGCATTCTCAAGATTATCATCTTTCTTTTTTAATCATCGTAATGCTGCTTTGCAACACACATTGCTCTTCTAAAAGGACCTTACTGCACTTCATAAATGCAAATCTGCATCATCTTTTTATACAGATCCAGACTGTCCACAGTGGCTTGTCCAGCAACACAAAGAAAAGCCTTGGAAAAAGTGGAACTGGCATTTAGTGACCATAAACTCTCCCAAACCATAATGCTGACCCAAAAACAATGCTGAGAGACACAGAAATGCGTTTTAAAAATAGGTTTGAGCATCCCATTCACCAAGAAAAGTGTTCCACCTTAATTACAGCAAGTGGTTGGAAAAAAGCCAACCTGGAATTCCTGTGAGGTATGGAGAGTGTCCCTGGCCCAGGGATAAATCCACAGAGAAACTCTGAGATGGAGGGAGAGGGCACAAGGATTCCTTGGGTGAGGAGGAGAACTCCAAAGCAGTGGAGCTCCTTTGGAGCAACAAATTGAAAACCGTGGAGAGGTTTTTGGTGTGCCTCCATGTAAAAAATACATTAATATTCATTAAATTAATATTAAATTAATGAGACAGGGAAAAGGTAAATTATTTTTTCCTATTTATATAGAATGAGTTAATATTTTCCCCTCATATGTAGAAGTTTCTCCAATTCAGTACTTTACTGGAAAAAAACAAACCCCACTATTGCTGATCTCTCCAGACATGGCCCAGAGAAGCTCCTCTGGTATAAAGCTAAAAGAAACTCACACTGAACTTTGTAGTTGATTAATACAATTTTCCCTTTTTGAGAGCGAACACTTATTTTCTGTGAAGCCCAGAGAAGTCAGAGAAACGCAGAATAAAGTAACAATTTTCATCACTCAATGGTTTCCTGGCTAAAAGAATTTCCTATGGATAGCAGAAACTTATCTCACAGATGCTGAGCAGGCCCATTTCCACTCTCTGGAGACCAAAAATTCTCTTTTGAACTCCTGGGATTGTGAATTGTCACTCCCTCCACATTCATTACCCAGCTGCCATCTGCCAGGAACTAATAAAAACAACAGTTACCTCACGCTCCTAAGATAACTAATCTCATCACCTTTGGAGAATCATTAGCAATGAAGAAATGCAAGCTTAATAATCCCCCCCTTTGGGATTTGGAGTGCTGGGCATGTATTATCATAAATGAAATTCATTTTTGTTGTGTATTCCAGAACATGAGTTTCTGTGTAAGACAGAAAAAAATCAAGACTAGGAAACAAAGCCTGGAAAAAAAAATCACACATTGGGCTTGGCTTCCCCAGGGAGGAGAGCACAGAACACGGCCCAAAGCTCAGACTGTGCACCAGCCTTACCAAAATAATTCAGCACAAAAAGGGGAGCCCCAAAAAGGGGAGCCCCAAA
>VWYN01013976.1:0-14118 GCA_013400075.1 Hippolais icterina | reverse complement strand
TCACTCCAACCCCCAAATTCTGGATGAAATTCACTCCAACCCCCAAATTCTGGATGAAATTCACTCCAACCCCCAAATTCTGAATGAAACTCACTCCAACCCCCAAATTCTGGATGAAATTCACTCCAATCCCACAGTGCACCAAGGGCAAGCTGAGGACGATAGTTTCAACAAATCCCACATTCTGTAGTGCTGAGGTTATAACTTTTCCCACAAATCCCACTTCTGTTTTGATCTCTGAACTATCCTTTAATAAAATCAACTGATAAAATCATAGTGGGGTAGAAATCATAAACTTAAAAGTGTCTAAACCCTGCAGAAACATCTTTTGCTGCACCTGCACACCCAAAAGCTGCTTGGTTATTCTCATCCTTGCTGACAGCATTGCTTAAAAGTAGCTGGTGCATGGTCCAACTTCAAATCCATCCAACCCAACTCTGCCTTTTGCTCAGTTCCTGACCAGATTTGAGGCCCTGAAGCCCAAGGCAGTGGCACAGCCAAGCTGTGACCCCTGTGCCAGGGCTCTGCAGCCCCTCGGCCAAATTTCACTCCTCAGGACCACAATGGCCTCACTTCCTGCTCTGTGCTGCCCATTTCTGTTCACATCACACGGCTTGATTGGGCTCTTGCAACTAAAATTACTTCTTTGGACTAATTTGTATCAGAGAATGCTTTAAAAAGTTGTGTCTGTTCCCTACTGCCATGGCTCAGCTACGCTTGTCCCTTGCTTTGTATCAGTTTTAGGGAAATCTCCTTCCTTGCAAAACTCCTGTTGCCTTTCAGGTTCCAGATTTCTTTTTGTCACACCCAGAAAGCCCAGGTCCAAATTCTCAACCAGACGATGGATTCTTTCCAAATAATTTAAATCATAGACTCATTGATTTTAGGAAAAGCCTCCAAGATCGAGTCCAATGTTTGACTGAATTCCAGTCCAACACTAAACCACAATCACAAAGTGCCACATTTACCTGGCTTTGGAATAAAGCATTAGTAAAGAATACCCACAGCATTTTTCATGCAGATGTTGGAGTGAGTTCTCCCTTTGTCCCTCAGCATCCCAGCTCTGGCTCCACAGCCTTGTCTAGCCTGAACTTGCTTTCCTACAAATTCCTGAGGAAATCCCAGTTTTCTGCCTCCTCCTCACCCTTCAGCAGCACTCAGCCTTTATGTAAAAGCTCTGGAAAAGCTGCCCACAGTTCCAGCCCATTCCAAGCCCTCTCAGTGCTTTGTGTTCCCCCTGCAGCTCCAGCAGCACCATCAGCACTCAGAGCTCACTGTGGTTATTTCCATGTCTGATCCCCCTGGAGCTGCAGGATGAGGCATTTCCCTTTGCAGGAAAAGGCTGCCCACATACCCCAGGCTGAGACTGCAATCAGCTGCTGAGCCCATGGGATTGATGAGGACCTACCTAAACATTTGGGATTAAATTACAGTGTTTTTGTTCCTGTTCAGGAAGGCCTCAGCTCCCTGGAGGTCCCTGCACACCTTCAGCACTACAGCAGGTCAGGTGTCTCATCCCACAGCAAATGTTTGTCCTTTATGAATCCTGATCCATAAAAACCTTTAATTCCTACTCGGTGAAAAATCTGAGGCAGATGGGGAAGCAGGAAGGAGAGTTAGAGAATCCTCATTATTACAGAACATGAATTATTACCCACAAAGCTCCGGTCACCCCTGCTCTGCTGTGGAGCACAGAGCTCCTTGCACGAGGCTTATTAAAACACAAACTGTGTGACAGAATGGGGCTAGGCTGAGCAGGATCCAGGCACCCTTCCCAAGCACTTAAACTCACACTAAAAAGCACATTAGCAAAGCACTAAAATGAAGCAAAGTACCTCAGAGTCCAGGTTTTGCTCCACCATCCCCTTTTCTGCTGTTTTTGCTGCTAAAACCAATAATGTGCAGAGGCTCCCAGCCCTGTGTCACAGAGCTGGTGTGACACCAGCTGCTCCTGGCCAGGGACATCCCCACTGTGACCAGACCAAGGGGACACAGGAACCCTCTGAGAGGAAAGGCAATGCTGCTGCTTTGTGTGCTCCAGAGATTCCTGACCAAGAGACCAGGAAAAAATTGGAATTTAGAGCTTCTCAGGCACTCCCAGCAAAAAAATATCGAGGGTGTTCCTGTTGTGTGGCATCAAGGCCAGGCTGGATGGGGTTTGGAGCACCCTGGTTGGTGGGAGGTGTCCAACAAGGTGACCTTGAAGGTCCCTTCCAACCCAAACCACACTGAGATCACCTGAAATAATTTATTTTTCAACTAAAAGGTCTCCAGCAGATCATATTTAACCACTGAGTTACAAACTTTTGTCTTCTTTTATTTCATGTACATGAACTGCTCTCTTCCCTTTCACACACACAATCCTACTGAGAAGTGTTCACTTCTTACCTCCTTTTCCATCTCCAGAGTCTCTTCTTCCCCCGGGCATGTTTTTAATGGCCCTACCAACTGCCTGGTAATTAACTTTTACTCCAGTTTAGTTATTGACCATTTCCCAGGATAGATTATGCAGAAAAACTCTTTCACCCATAGCACAGCTCTAGCCAGAGGTAAAACACGACACCTAGGAACAGATAAGTTTCTTTTTTCTCCTCCTTCTGGGAGAGTAAGTAACCATGGATGCACAAGAAACAATGCCTGCAGATAAAAAGGAATGTCTCTAGATAATAATGTTTGTCAGAAGAGATTTGCACATTTCTTTGAACTGATATATTTATATCCTGCTAATTATTTGAGAAAAAATCTCAGACCTTATCACAGACAGTCAATGCTACGGTTATATTTTTTTCCCCTTCAGGTCTAGGTTTCTTTTAAATGTATCCCTCAAACTTTCAAGTTGGCTTTTCCGCAGTTCCCAGTCATTTTAGTAACTTACATTTATGAAAAAAAGCCCTTACCCTCAAACACACCTGTACAATTTGTCAGAAAACATCTCCAGATTTGGAATTTTTCCACAGCCAGCCCAAGTCACGTTTTGACTTTACTGTAAATACTCTCTTGTTTTTATTCTGCTTTTCCAGGAAAAGCACGGGACGCTGCTGTTCCTGCTACACCAACACCACACAAAGCTGTACAAGCAGGAACCAAACACAGGTAGGTCACCTCAGGGTCTTTTTTTCCTTTATAGCCTCTGGGATGGCAATTTAGAGAATGTTCTGCTCAGCAGCTTTTCAGCTGCTGCTTTTCCCTCTCCTCTTAAAGGTGTAAGTGAGGGAAAATATCACAGGAAGGCTTGGAATGGAGGAATGGTCAAGCTCGAGGTCATCTCCCTTCCTAGAGGAATTTCGGAATAAAACTCTGGGCAGTCACCTGCAGATTTCATTTCACTGTTTGTCACCTCCTGGGTGTTCCCTGCAGGTGACTGCAGCCAGAGCTCTGCATGGAAAACCCCAAACAAGGAGGGGATGGGAGATGGGAAATTCTGCTGGTGCCACTCCCCAGCCTTTCCCAGAACCTGGAATTATCACAGCACTGCACAGGCAGCCCTCACTTCAGGGACAGAACAACCTGTTAGAGATGGCAATTGTCACATTTGAAGCAGCTCTTGAATTGCTCATTTTTTTTCAGCAGATGAGCTGATGGAAGTTGATTTGGCTTCAAGTTACATCAAACACCCCAAGTCTGAGCAAGCTGAACTTCGATCCAGCTAGGGAAAAATCAGCTCTTCCTCAGAAATGACAGGATGAGCCATCCCCATCTCACACAACAGCACAGGGAAATGATTCCATCTACAGAAGCAGCCCTAATTACAAGGATTTAAAACCACCCTGAAGTACAGCTGCTGCTTCACCAGCGGGGCAGGGCTGGCTAACAGAGTTTCAGCCTGCACATCATGTCACAGGCAATGTCATTATGTTCTCCTGTGCCACTGGAAGCTGACAGATCTCAAAAATAACATGTTTAAAATTGTTCCACAGCCACCAAACATGCAGAGCAAGCAGAAATTCCAGATGTCTTCATGGAAGCAGCGACACCTCACACACACAGAGCAATTCCTCCTTTAAAGCTCACTGTCTCACTAATTCAATTCCTATTTTGTTTGAATGCTTAACAGTCTTTTGCACTTTACAGTACTGAGCTACCAATCTTACTTGATTAAAGTAAAATATTACTTTATTATTTCACTCAAAATTTACTGAGACAAAACCAGTGAGGCATGGGAAATCATTCACAAACAAGTTTATAGGAACATATTTTAATTCCTGTAATTAAACAGCCAACCTGATGTTCCTTAGTGGCAGATTCTCTGCTGGTGTCAACAGTCACAATTCTTGATCTCAGTGAGGAATATTTGGATCACCTGAGATCCATTTCTTTCTACAGAGGTAAATCACAATCAGTGGTGATTAAGCAATTAAAGTGTTCCAACAACTATTTTATCATTTGTAAATAATCCGAGTGCTGGATAGAAAATAGGAAGCTTATATTTATTATGAAATATGGCTCTTTTCCCCATGCTGTAACAAATACATGCAGACACTGCCAGCACAGCAGGAGCTGCTACCAGAGCCTGAGTGCAATGGGACAGCTCCTACTGCTTCCCCTGGGGAGTCCCTGGGACCCAGGGATAAAGTAAATCACTTTTCTCTTCTAAAAATGTACCTGGGATCCATCAAATAATTTCATCCAATTTCATCCAATCAAAAGATGAAATTTGCAGCTTTTAAGACCAAAAAGTGCCATAAATCCTGTATTCTGGCCTCAAAACCCAGAGTTTGTTCTACAATCCACTCCCTCAGGGAGAGCTGCATTTGTGGCTGATGGTGAGGGATACTGGAGCTGAACCTGCCCAAAACTGCTGGGTTTGACTAAAGGATGTTGGAAATGCAAAACTCCTGGCTGCAGCTCCTGTGAGCAAGGCAGGTTTTATTTCCCCCTCTTTGTTATCTCTCTTCTCCTGCACTAAACAATTTGTGTGCTTTGTTTATATTGTCAATAGCACTGTGTGCCAATTGTGATAGAAAAATTTACTCAGCATTTAATTACATTTCAGAAGCCCCTGGGAAAACAGTGGAGAGTGGGAGAAGAGAGGGGGAAGCATTGTCAGAGTAAAAAGTTCTAAGCTCTTTTTTTTATAATGTGAATCTTGGACATTAATTACTCAAATTCTTTTACCACCTGTACATCCTTCTCAGGTGACTGGAAGGAAAAAATAGCCACAAAATCATTTTGTGATCCCAAGGTTGTGTACAGGGTTAGATCCTGGAGTCACTCTGGGAATATCCCCTCAGCACGGACAGCAGCCTCCCTCAGAACACAAGATGACAAATGATGAACCCCATACAAATACAACAGACAAAGGCACTCACATTTTCTGTTTGTGATGGGTTTAGTGAAAGAAGCCCAGCAGCCAGGTCTGTACTGGAGCCGGTGAAACCAGCACAAACCGGTACAGCTGCTCTGCACTTACACTTCCACTCTAAACAGGAGGGAACAAACCTGATAGAGGGGAAGGGTGGGGAGAATAAATCCCACATACAGCTCAAAGCACTGCTCAACTCATTATCACAGCCAGGAGAGAAAAGGTGTTTCAGCCCTAACAGAAAACATCCCAAATCTCACTAAGATTATGCGACAGAACTACGGGAGACACAAAGTTTGGAAGTGACATCGTGAAGGTAGGAGACAAGAGCAAACTCAGATAAAAGGCCACAGAAAAAAGGTAGATCCTATGCAAAAAAAAAAAAAAAGAAAAAAAAAAGGTATTCTGTCTTTGTTACATTCTACAAAAATCTTGTCAGAGTCTTTTCCCTGGAAGGGAAGCGTCTGTCAGAGCCAGCGAGAGGAACCGAGCGCGGCAGATCTGAGTCAGGGGAACAAAAGCAGAGCAGCGGAGTAGAAAGAAGTCAGCAGCCAGTCCCCAACAGTCTGGCACACAATAAAACACACCAGCAATCACAGCCTCGGTGAGAGACAGCGCAGGAGCTGCGGATGAGATGAACAGATGGAAAGACAAAGCCAATCAGGAATCAAAAATGCACAGTTCCAGCAAGGAGACTCCCCACCAGTGTACATTCTGCAGCCTTTACTTCCACAACTAGGTCAAGGGATTTTTATTTTTCTTTACCCCTTAAATGCTGCCTGAAGTAAAAAGTTCTGAAGTGAGAATGGATCCTAAGAAACCCCAAAAATATTCTGAGCGTGTATGGAAAACAAAGCAATGGATGAATTTACAATGTAAACAAATCAGTTTTTGGCATAAGATTTAACTGGGGTACAGAACTGGACACTGCATAAAAATATATGGAAAGGGATAAAACACAAAATGATTTTCAAAATGACTGGAGAGTTTGGGGATATGTACGTATACACAACGCTGACAGATGGTAAAAACCCTTGGTAATTGCATTCAGTTTTCCTATCAATAGGAATTAATTTTCTCCCTTAATCTTAAATGTTTCTCAATACTCAAACTAAATTTGTGATGGTAACAATGATAAACTCCATTCATCACAATTCCAGCAGCACAACGAAGGGATCCACGAAAAACTCAGCAGCAACCCCAGGGGTTGTCCAGGCACGTGCACAAAATGCAGTCACTCCTAAATAATCCATCCCTGGCAGCAAACCCTGCCCAGACACCCCCAACAAAAGGCTTTTCCCTCCCTGCCCCCCTGCACTGAAATCACTCAGCCCCTGCCACCCCGGCATATGTGCAGATAATCCCGAGCAGGGAGGATTCCACACGCTGAGCACATTTTATTGGGCAGAGGGGGAGCACAGATTGGCCATTGTGCCCCAGTCTCCGTGGGATGAGGCACAGGATCCTCACACTGCCTGGCACAGCATTGCCAAGAAACAAGAATTTAGGGAATATTTGGTCTGACAGCCCCAGAACAGCACAAAAATGGCAAAGGTGTTTAATGCTGAAGGTGATGCTCTGTTAAACCAGGTCTAACCCAGGCTGCTGCTGTCAGGGGAAGGGCTCCCAGTGCCTCTCCTGGTGTTTGGCTGAGCACAGAGGGAAAGGAGACCCTGCTGGGGCCAGGGCTGAGCAGAGCCAGGGCAGCAGCAGCAGCTCTGGGGGCTCTGCCCCAGCTGTGCTGCTCTGGCAAGGAGATTGGGATGTGCTCCAAAGCCCTGAATCCTCTGCCACATCCTGCTGGGGAACCTTTGATGAGTCACTCGTCCTCTGGCCCTCTCTTCTGCCTGCCCTTCACTCGTCTCCTCCCCGAAATCCTCCTGATGTGGTTATAAAAGTGAAAAGCACCGAGCACTGAAGCTGCACCGGCCTCTGCTGACACGGATCAAGGCCCAGGGCTCTCTGGACTCCTGTGCAGAGTTCAGCTTCCCACTTTTATGTCCTGTTGGCCAAGAACCAGCCTTTGGTCTCCTGCCAGCCATCTGCACCAGAGCTGAACAGAGACACAAACCCACTGAGAGCACGACTCCAGTCATGGCTTTGGAACAGACACACGAGTTTAGATTCAGTTTTCAAATGGTTATAAATTCACTTATTACACAGGTTATTCTTTCATTTTCCCCAAGTGAAGAATGTCTTGAGAATGACTGGAGTGTACATTAAAACTTTCAGACCAATTAAATTCAAGAGAAAATGAAAAAATAGACAAGGTGTGCACAGATAAGAAACCTCCGAGTCACTTTGAAATGAGATTATAAAAAGCTATAAAATTGGAATAAGAGTATAAAACATTTATTATGTAATGGAGACATTAGAAAACAATATTGGATTGTATTAAGACGTAGAAAATTTAGACAGAATATTAGAAAATTGCCCTGATAAGGGCTATGATAAACATCCCATGTGAATGGAGGGAACACAGTCTAGTGCCATGGAAGCAGCCTCAGATTTTGGCAACAAATGGCACCAATTGAAGAATTTTCTCTACTAATTCTCATTTGAAGAGGGACATTCTCCAAGAACACATTTCCAGCCTGAGCTGAACCCTCTCCCCATCAGTGGCAGCAGGTGACAGTGCAGTGTCCCGTGTGCCTGGCACAGCCCAGGGGACACCAGGAGAGGGAAGCTCAGGGCAGGGCAGGGGGATTTTCCTCATTCCTGAGGGGTTTCTCTCCCCACTCAGAACTCAAGCACCCAACATTTATACCCCCCAGCCTGCCTGCAGGAACTAAGTGACACCGGGAGGCACAGGAAGGTGCCAGCAGTGACAAACTGAGCCCTCAGCCACGCCTGTCAGACACGAGAGAACAAAGCCTCCTGCAGACACCCCGGCCGGGATTAACAGGGAAACACCCGGCAGCTGCATCCCTCTGATCTGCCACACACCTGCTCCAACAAAGACAAAAAAGGGAAGTTTTTCAGCATGAACAGCTCCGTGTTCTGTGCCTGGGACAGCGGCTGTACAGATCAGAAGGGTTTCACACCAAAATCCTTGTAACTCTGACATGAGAGGCATCACCTGTCCCTACCAGCCTTGCCTGAATCCAGCGCCTTGCAGGAACACAGGGGGCTCATTTTGGGGTTAAGAATTATCCTTTTTAACATTCCCTGCAAGAGAAACCAGCGTTGCACCGCTCCCGACAGGGGATGGAAGTGCTGCCAGCCTCAGAGCTGCCTTTGGATTCCTCCTGAGTGAAACCCAGCACAGAACAGCTGCCAGAACCACAATTAATTAACCCCATCCCAGCCAGAGCACTCCTTAGGAAATGTACTCCGCATGCAGGATGGAAGTGACGCTTCCCAGAGCTGACAGAGCGCTGCAAATCGCTTGGATTTTGCTCATTTTCTCAACCCACAGCTCGCATGATGTGAGCTGATAAATGCCGGTCTGTTCTAGGAGAGGAACCTCGCGAAGGAGGCTCCGATTTTCCCAGATCCTGGATATTTCCCGCAGGCTCACGCAGCCCTTGGAGCAGCATCGCACCGCCATCTCTCGGCAGCTGTTTGTGTAACAGCGACAATATACACGAAAAAAATCAACATTAACAAAATATTAGGAGCTATAAACAGACATATTTCTCTTACAAACCAAACACAAACATGGTTAAAGTCTAGCCGAGAAGTCTATATATCTGTATCCACTTCACTTTTCTGACTCTCAATATTTGTATTTAAAGTTAGACACTTTAAAAAACAAACAACTGAAAATTTAAATACAGTCCAGCCCACTCCCCTCTTTTTTTTAGCTTCTGTACAAAAGAGTAACTAATTTTTAGAGCCAGTTTATATAAGCAGCACAAACACTATTCTGAATTCAAGATTTTACCTGCTTGATTAAAAGAGTATCAAATTACCTACAGACTTATGGACAAAAATGCAGCTCAGAGTTCTGGGTTCTTTCAAGTATATAAAGCGACAAATAACATATCCTAAATAGCAAGGAGTTTGGTTTATTTTCTAAAAACCTTTGTCTAAAAGTCTTTGAAAAAGAGATTCTTTATCCAGCTCAGAGCTATAAAATCCAGTCTAAGAGCAAATCCCTAAAACAATATGGGGAATTCGTGCTAGTGAAATCTCGTGGCACTTGGGACACTCTTATAAATTTTATTCATGATTTCCATAATTATGTGCAAGTCATCAACTAAAACACCCAACAGAAAGTCTTGGCCGGCCCAGCAGAGTTAACACCTCTAAACCAGAGGCTCTGAGTGCTGGGTTTTAGTTGGTTTGCTCCTGCACAGCACCAAGCCCAGCACCAGGGTCATTATTTACCATTATTCCATCTCAGTGAACAGAAAATCTGCAGCAGTTCGACATCGAGCCCATCAATTGGGGCTCTTGGAAATGTTATAAAGGAATGACAACAGCAAGATCTGTGAAAAACCAGCCAGAATTATGAAGTTGCAAACGCAGGGAGATAAACAAGGTCACTGACTACCTCCTCGAGACGCAGCTGTATGGATTTGACCTTTCTGTAAAAAGTGGTAATTTCAGTGAAAATAACCTTTCAGTTCCAAGGGAAAGGGGAGTAAGTCATGTCTCCTGCCCTGGCAGTTCATGATGAGACTCCCAGCCCTAATTTAAAGGTCACCAACAATTCCTTTGAAAGCAAGATTGCTTTTCACTTTGTCCACATTTTGTGTAATGTGCTCAGAGCTGACTGGCCCACAAAAGGAAAAGCAGAGCTCCTGGTCATGCAGGCAGCTCAGCCCTGCCTCCAGTGCTCATCATGTCCTAGGAACACCAAAATTTCATCAGGGTAATCAGTAATACAGACTGCTGGCACAAAGGATTGTCCTGCTGCTCTGTATTTCAGGAGTTCTGTCACTATTTTCACTCTGCTAACAAGGAGAGGAACTGAAGACCTCGCTATGCATCACTCTTCCAACCCAGCTCACATCAGAGCTCCAGTTTGCAAACAGGAACAGCTTTCACTCCACCCCTGCCTGCTCAGCACTCAGTGATGGGGGCTGGATGCAAAGGACGGGCTCGTGGAGGTCAGAGCCCCAGCAGGGCTGGTGAGCTCAGGGATGGATTCCTAAAAAGTTCACTTCCCACCTGGAGACTGCCCAGAAATCTCCCTGGGAGCCTCCCATTGAAGGTTTTAGGTTTGATTTGGATGTTCAGGAGCAGCTGCTGTGAGAGCTGCAGTGAATGAGCCCTGCAGAGGCACAGAGAGCCCATTTCTCCTGGCTCCCAGGGATCTGCACTGGAAACACTCCAAGACTGAGAGATTTTCACAGAATCTCAGAATGGTTCCATCCATTCCCACCCCAGCCATGGCAGGGACACCTCCCACTGCCCCAGGCTGCTCCAAGCCCCAGTGTCCAACCTGGCCTGGGGCACTGCCAGGGATCCAGGGGCAGCCACAGCAAGAATTTCTTCCTAACATCTCATCTACACCTACTCTCCAGCAGCTTAAAGCCACACAAAACCAGCGTTGCATAGAACATTAAGATAAAAATTGAGGGATTACATCAAAATTAATAGCTCTGAAGGGTAATTAATTCTGAAAAAACTGAAATCCTACGCAAGCTAACTTTTTTATTTCTTTCTTTTATTCCTTCCCAAATTTTCTTTGAGCAGGAGCATTTAGCATTTAAGCATTATGCCTTTGAGATAAATTGTATTTAAAGGTTACAGCGCAAAACTACATCTCTCAGTCCTAGGCAAGATGGTTTATTAATTGCCCTGGATGCACACACACACTCATAAATTTGTTTGGGTAATTTGATGAGGGGAATTGATTTACTATCACAGTGAAATACTACATTAAACACACACAATTCATTCTTTATGCTGCTCCTCCCTCCTTAAAAGCATCCTGCCTGACTGCAGGCCACACTGAATTATTATTCTGTAATCATTAAATGATTTATTTAACCACAGCACACACAGTTAACATTAATCTATATTCCTATTCTAATTTCACCTTTATGTTTTCTGTTGTCCTACCAACAAGGAAAAATTATGGATTTCATTTAAACCAAGGTACAGTTATGGAGCAGCAAGACAGGAAAAGGAACATTTTTATTCTCAAAACACATCTTTTTCAACAATGCAAACAGAAAAAAAAATGCAACATGAAATCATTCTGAAAGCATAAACAGTACAGAATCAGAGTGAAAAATTCATACTATACTAACCAAATGTTGCTTGTGGAGAAAAAACCCAAACCCTAACCCATTTTTATTTTGTTAAATCATTCAGTAAAGGAAAGGCTCAGACCAAGATGTTGCATGTGATGAGAACTAGAAGGACTTTTTCCATGGGCCATCATGCCTGACCCAACATTTGCTCCAGATAGAAGTGATTATTCCTGATTCAACCTCCTATTTATTCCCAAAGCACCACAGTTTTCCATCAGCCTCTGCTCCTGTGCCTTTTCTGATGATTTGCATTCCTGCACTCCTGGAGAGGCATTAACCAGCACCATGAAACCCTCACAGCTGACAGCAAACCACCAAAGAGAACCACTCCAGCCAGAGTATTTACAGGCACTGGGCCACACCAGTGAGAAATCAAGAACAGGAAACTCATTTATTTATTTTTTAAAAGGAAGCTAAAAAATATCGGAAGAAATTTTTATTACACTCTGTTTTTTGGTATAGAGATGAGACCTAAGAAAAAAAAGGAAGCATCTAGAGTCTCTGAGAAGACAACTTGAATCAATACAGTCCTTTAGAGGGCAAACTGAGATGAAAACACCGTATGAAATGTGCATCTCCACACCCCAAGGGAGCCCTGATCCTCAGAGTTACCCTCAGGTGCACAGCTGGCCTTTTGTGTGACCCAGTTATCCTCAGCACGGATGGCAAAGCTGTGTCTCAAAGGAAAACCAGGTGGGCTCTGGGGAACACCCTGAATAATGGAGAACACCTTGAATAATGGAGAACACCCTGAATAACGGAGAACACCCTAAATAACGGAGAACCCCCTGAATAACGGAGAACACCCCTTCACACAGCAAAACAGAAGTGCAGACCTCTCCTGTCAGCGTGCAGCACAGGCAATGTGCAGTGTAAAGGCCAAAGAAACCCCTGAAATAAATATGAACACCTTGCACGCCAGCTGTGAGAGCTGCTGGGAGCAGCAGCACTCCCACCCTGGCACCACAGAGCCACCTTTGTACCCCTGGGCATGTCACAGAGCCACCTTTGTACCCCTGGGCATGTCACAGAGCCACCTTTGTGCCACCCCAGGGTGCCACTGTCACTGTGTCACTGCCAGCTCCATCAGCTGGGTGTCCCACAACACAAAGGTGTCACCGACACCCAGGGCCTTGGCACAGCCACCTGTGAGCCACCTCTGGGTGACAGCAGCACCCACCCACCCAGTCACCTGCAGGGCTGCAGGCACTGGGAGCACAACCCTCTAAAAATGCAAAAGCCACCATGTCACACTAACCAGCACCCTGCACAGGCCACAGGAGCTGCACAACATTTTTGGGACAGGCAGGGCAGCAAATCCACGGGGATCCTCTCTCAGCTCCCTTTGCTCCAGCAAACGTGCAGCTCTGCCTCTGGCAAGCAGCACATTGAGAGAAACCACCGAGCACAGTTTGAGCAGGACTTTGCTGAGCCTGCTGTATCACTGATACATCCACTTCAACACTGCCTGCAATCCCCTGGAAGTGCCCCTTACAAATGTAGTCCATAAAGGAGCTGAGTGGTGTGCAAATCCATCTCCCTCATCCGGAGGGAAATGCCAGAGGTCACCGATGTCAAATGAAGTTTGTTCATACAAGGCAGATGGGGAGCACAGAAGGAATTTGATGTGCACTTCAAAGGGAAGGAATTTGCCCAGTCTGGGAGGCAGCTCTGTGTTTCACTTGGTAATGAGTTTCTTTTGAAGAAATACTGTCACACAGAAATCTGTTTAACTGAAAGGCTTTCCCTATTAACAAAAATAGAATAATACACTCAGGAAAGATTCCCTGCAAAACATCAGAACAGTTTTAGCCAGGAATATATCCCTAACAAGTTAATGAGTTCATCTAGTCTTTGTTAGTGGCTCACCTGCTGCTGCCAGGCCAAAACAGGGGTGAATTTAATTACCTGAAACACAGCCAGACTAATTTCCACAAAAACACCTCACTATTAAGAAATCCATTAGCTTGGTGAGAGCTGAACTGTTCTCGTTGCTCTAACTTGTTGCTTTGCTTCCATCCAAGGATGTGACAAAACGCTGAGTTATAAAACTTTGTTACTCATCTCAAAGTCAAGGCTTTGTGAGTGCCCGCGTATTGCAAAGAGATTTACGGCTCCTGTTACCCAATCGATGCTGCAGGAGCAGCACAGGGGGAGGGATGGAATGCACAGCCCTGTGATAACCAAGAGCTCAACCACTGCTTAACTTCTCTCGTGGGTCCCTGCGTCACTTTTCTTATCTCTACAAGAAAGGAAACAAAGTTCATCTCTCGCTGCAAAAGCACTTGCAGATATTTTGATAAAGCGCGTTCTTCAAACGCAGCATTTTCCAAGGTCAGCCCTCCCCGCGCAGCTGAGGAGCGCTTAAATAAACTCATCTCCAGCTTCTCCTGCTCGGGATGTACAAACATCATTACCACAGCTCTCACTGCAGCCTGCGATTCCTCGGGAAGGTTTTGGCAGCTCATTAGTACACAGCAAGAGCTCGGGCTGAGGAATGACCCTGCCCAAGCAGCCACACACCCCAAAACCCGGCCAGAGGGCACTGCCAGGTGGGCTGCACACCCCAGAGCCCAGCCAGAGACTGCACACCCCAAAATCCAGCCA
>VWYN01013974.1:295617-310331 GCA_013400075.1 Hippolais icterina | reverse complement strand
AAAATTTGTTTTTGAAATATTTTATATGAATTTGTCTTGTAAGAAGAGAAGAGAAGAGAAGAGAAGAGAAGAGAAGAGAAGAGAAGAGAAAAGAAAAGAAAAGAAAAGAAAAGAAAAGAAAAGAAAAGAAAAGAAAAGAAAAGAAAAGAAAAGAAAAGAAAAGAAAAGAAAAGAAAAGAAAAGAAAAGAAAAGAAAAGAAAAAGAAAAGATCACTTTAGAATATGTTTGCACGGTTTGTGAAATTTTCAATTTAGAAGATGCTGGAACCCATGATCTTCCAAATTTCAGACAAGTAGTGGTCCAGTTATGCAGTGCTATTTGATACCCTTCAGAAGAAACAAGAATGTGTGAGAATAGCCCCATAACTGACTTAAAGTAACAGAGTAAAGATGAACATTGCATACTGATTTAAAATTCATGTATTGTAAGAAAATGGACAAGAGCTTGTAATAAATTTACAACAGTAAAACAGTATTCTATGTGTAGTTTTCAACCCATTAAATATTCTCCTTCCAGAAGTGCATCTTATGCTTAGCTGTTGAACAGGCATCTGTGTATGACTGCTGTCTCCATGCTACTGATTCTGTTTATATTGCCTGAAATGACTTGTTTTTATCTCTTCCAAAAACTGACACAAAGAAAAAGCATTCAAAAATTTAAGACTGTAGAGTATACTTGTTAGCAGCCACCAAATTGATACTGCATATATAAAAACAGGAAGACAGGTACAATTTTCCTAATGCAGGTGTCATTACTGCCTTTTTCTGAGACATTTCTCCATTGCCATAGTATCAATTAATAGAAATGATATTCCAGTGAATCATCTTGTTCAAGTAGAAGGGCCGAAAGAATTACCCAGACAGAAGAAACTAAAATAACCAACACAAAGAAGTCTAGTATCTGTCAGTCACAAGCAATGTCAGTGCCTTGATCTACCACTTCTCCCTGTTTCCTTATAAAGCAGCCAAAGGATATGTCAAGAAGAGGTAAAAAACCAACCAACCAAAAAAAAAACCCCGAACAAAACCCCACAATCAATCAAAACCACCCCCCCCAAAAACCAAAACCCTCAACACTGTAAGCAGGGGAAGGAAACAGAGTTTGAGAAGAGGAAAAAAGAAATAACAAAACCAAAATTGAACAACCCTCGAAATAAGATGAGGTAATTAACCTCATAGCTATCTACTGCAAACTTACATTAAATTCAAACAAAATTTAGATATCCAGGAAAAAGAAGGAAAACCTGCAAAGTGTTTAGTTACTGAGAAAATGGTATGTGGAAGACCCCTACCATATTTTTATGTCCTCTCCTTGAATGTTTCCTATATACAATCCCTCATCGCACAATGTAACTTCCTCTATTGTGCAAATTTAACCTTATCTGTCTTGTTACAATTTGTCTCAGCATATTTTTAAATAGAATGGAAGATGTGAGCAGTAGCATTGATCCACTTGGTTTCAAAAATAATTTTGTCCCTACAGCTCATAAACCTGCTGCTGATAAACATGTTGCTGATAAAGATAATAAAAACATTATAAACAGACAGTAAGGCAAAAATACTATCTAGATGCCAACTCTATTTATACTGAACACTTCAGAAGACAGTAACTTCAGCACTCATTCTCTCTCTTTAATATGAGTAACATAGTCTCCCTAATAGGAAGGAGGAATCTTGTTTGTAGGTTTCAGCGGAAATGGTCTAGGAGATCCACCTGAGCGCTCTCTTTCAGAAAAAAAAAAATGAGCAGTTAACAAATATTTGTTCACTTGGTCAGCAAAAAGGTACCCAGGTCCAGCAGAGGAAGCAGTTTAGAAGACGGGTTCTTCAGAACTCTCAGTCTTATCCTGCAATATAAAGCAGACTTGAAAGCCTTGAAACTCTTGGTTCTTGTTTCTTTGGGCTGATGACTCCCCAAGAATGTTGTCTAAAAGTCCTTCTCCCAAGCCCTGGTGCCAGTAGAGAGAGTCAGGATGCATCTGTCTCAGTCTCTAAGGATGTTTATTATTTCTTATCTAGGTACATTCTGTTCTCACCCCAGATAGGGTGCTAGCTACAACACTGATAGTCACCAACTGACCACCCAGAGGGCGGTCGTAATCTTTTATACTGTGTACTATGTGTCCTATGTTTACAGATAAATACCAATACCTATCACCTATGTTAGACAGTGTATTTCTACTCTAATCCAATCCAAAAGTGCCACCACCAAAGCAGAAGATGGAGAGCAAGAAGAAGGAGCAGGAGGACAGGCACAGGCCCAAATTCCTCCATCTTGCCTTCTTGAACCCCCATTAAACCCCCAAATTCTACATCTACACCCGGTGATAAATTAACACTATTCTAAACAAACTCTCAAAGCTTTTCTCTGGACCCCTTGCCAGGGTCCTGGATCTGCCAGGGTATCCAGAGGGATATCCTGGGTTCTGACATCAACTTTGCTTCATAATTAGAAAAAAAAGTGTGTTTTGTCCTGTTAATTTAAATGGATAGAATAGGTCAGTGTCTATCAGGTATTACCACTGTAATTGAATGTGCGCATTCATTTTCTAGATTGAATGATGAGAGGTAAAAACTAAGACAAGAACCTTCTGCTTTGAGTGTAAAAAATTCTATGCCGAAAACAAAATCACAAATGAAGAGTGATTATCTCTGGAAGGCTTCATACAAGTCCATAGCTTACAACTGAAATTTCTACAGATATAATATTTAATAGCAGATTCTATTCCATCCAGTCCAGATGACACCACTGGAGGTGTCGTTTAAATGGTCACATCTTTATGGAAAGAAAATATTTTCTATAGCTAAACTGAACCCAGATTCCTACCAAACAAAAATTTGACATGAAAGCATGAAGTTTACACATGGCTCTAAAGATAAAACATAACTGTCTTAAAGGAAGACAGGGATAGTGAGAAATAAAAACATGTAATGTTATGCAATATAAACTGATTATTTAGTACCTTATATAACACTCAAAATTTAGAAGATTTTTTAGAAAAATCTCATCACTAAAATGTCTATATCAGACTGCAAAAGTGAATCCAGTTACTAATCAAAACCTTGACATAGCAAACATGAAAAACACTTTTAAAGACCAACTGGAAGGTAATATCTGATAAGCTCAAAGTGGTCAGGCCTAAGCCAACCTGCCTGGCAAAAAAAGAAAAAAATCAGAGACTGACCACTGAGTAGCCTTTAGCAGGAAGAATCTGCTGCTGTCAACAAGAAATTCTGATAAGCAATGAGGTCATGGCATGAAAAAGCTGCTCTCACCTAGTAAGGCCAGAAGTCATGCAATTACTTCTGACAGGTACATCTCAGTATTTGTCACAGACACGGTTAGGGAAAATAAAAGTTTCCTAATAAGAGAAAGGTCTCTAAAAATGTTCAGTAAGTAGGTGTTGGGCCATACCCCAGTTCATTTGAAATACCTTGTATTTTATGATAACCCAAACATGCTCTGAATCTGTTTAAACTCTGGGGATTTTCAAAAAGGCAGGCATCTTCCTGAGGTAAAAGCTTTCTTCCAGGGATGCATTCTCTTTTGTTGCTGGACCCTGAGAAATTGCTGCCACCTTTTGGTTAGTGGTAGCTATGAGTGTTAATTCACACTGGTGCCACTAATGATGTTTTTTAGTGGTGCTTGAGCAGTTTTATCATGGAAATCTCTTAAAACCCTGAATTAAATACTCAAATAGTCTGAAATGGCAAGAGACGGAAGTGATGGTAGAAAAATCTATCATTTCAGCCTCAGCAAGGAAAGAAATACATTAATAAATGAGGAAATTTGAGTTTTTCAAAAGAAATTTCTGAAAGACTTTTAACATAACACCATGTTCCTCTGGATTTCCAGTGCAGAGCTCAAGCCAGTACATTCAGACATGGAGTGAGCCATAAATGAATAAACAAGAAACTTCAGAGACAGTGGAAGAAAGGGACATAAAAAGAGATTCTGGGAAGAGAGCATTTTAGCAGCCTCCAAAGCAGAAGTAATAACAAATAATTGAATCAAATAGACCTTCAGTTTACCTCACTTGAAGGAGGATGTTGGGGTTTTTTTCAAAAAATAATAGCAGGTTGAAGTGAAGTATAAGAAAGAAATACTATGGTAGTAAGTCTGCACTCATTTTTTTAAAACACACAAGCACAAAAAATAAATTCAGAAGTGGGATACGCTTCATACTTAGTACAACAGTACAGTACAGTAACAGACTGGAGAAATTCTATAAAAATGAGAGACAAGAGCACAAATAGTCTGTAATTTTTAATATTTATAGAATGAAGAGAAAGAGTAAAAACATTTCTGAAGCAAGCAGGGAATGCAGATTGGAGCACAGCAGCAACATGGGGAACGGTAGAGACAAAAAGGTCAGTATGTTAAAAATTCCTTTGTCATTCAAGTTCTATAGCTTGCTGGTAGTAATACAAAACAAGACCTTTCACAAGGGGAATCAAATCAGCAGGATGGGTAGCATGCAGTGAGTGGATGAGGTGAATTAGGTGAGGCACTTATGAAGGCTGAGGTACTGTAGGCTTTGGAAGAGACTCAAATAGTAAAGGAAGAATTACATCTTTAAGAGGGTTGTCAGCATGCAACCTAAGGGGCTGGATGGATCAAATTCTGCAGATACTAGCACAAATTGAATAGGATCAAACCCCACTTTAAGTAGCCAATATTCAGTATGAGCAGGCAGGCCTTCTTCTTCATATTCTCTTTGTTTGATCTTGGGTAGCTTCAAACTTGGACGTACAGTATTCAGACCTAAAAGTGCTATGAGAGTTGAATTTCTTTCTAGCTCAGGTTCAGAAAGCTCTCTGGCTCATGCAGAACTGAGATGTGGAGCTACAGCTAAGAAACCTAGGGATACAAATCTGCAAGAAGCTTCTCTTTTTGATGAAGTACCTCTGTTCTCATTTACATTTACTTAACCTCCCCTTAGTCACCTATAGCACATTTAACTTAGTGGTTCATGCCTTAAGCAAGCTGCTTTGTTGTTAGCACAGAATCGGTCACTTCAGAGACCTCACTCACTTATAAAACTGAGAAATATCCAACAGTTTATAGTGTAAACTTTTGACAGTTTACTTGGACTGGAGTCTTACTGAAAGTAAATTTTCAGAAAACGTAAATAGATTTGTTTATACAAGCCAATTGCTAATAGCAGGATCTATCACAAAGCTGAAGACACACAATCCCAAAACCTACATTTGTATTTGAAAGAAAGGGATAGAATTTTCTATGAATATCTTGGCTTTGTTATCTCCCTTATTTCCTTTAAGCTAATGCTGGCTGTTGCTTGGGATTGTCAGCTGACAACATTGAGATGGTTTCTTCTTGGCAGGAGTGTTCACTATTCCTCAGTATGAGAAAGCAATCATCCTCTGAGCAGCATTAGAAGCTCCTAATTCCGCAAAAAGTATAATAACACAAATAATTAATGATGACTTAACAGAAAAAAAATCACAAATTATCCAAGTTCTTAACTTCAAGTGTAGCAATCAACCTAAACAAAAAGTATTTTGCCTTATTCTAAATTTGAAGGAAAAGTTCTTCACGTTAAAAACAGTCAAAGGTGTTCCACAGAAAATGCGACAAAATGACAGCTCAATGATTTAGAGGGTGCTTAGTTTATTACTTGATTGACACATTAAACTGTGATTCTGTGGAGAAAAAGCTGCCCAGAATTCTTGAGAAATCATCATAGCAAGAATGACATTCATCTTTTTTTATTACTTTAAAGAGTTTTAGAAGGATACTTTAAGTCAAACTCTTCAAATTAGGACTTGATGGAGGCTGAAAAATAGTGTGTATCTTATGATTTTATTATTTTGTCTAGTAATAGAGGTAGTCTTGACAATTGCTGCCATCCTGAAACCAAGAAGTTGAGCTCTCAACTTTAGTTTAACTACCTGAAAGACTAGAGCACTGAAATTAGTCCTTTATCATGTATTATCATTTCCAGCATTTATGTTCCGATGACCTATCTCTTCTGGGACATTCACCCACAAACACATTCCTGTCACTTTGCTCTATGGAGACAAGAAGATTGATGAGTGATTCTTGGTGCTACAATAACACAACAAAGCATATTATAATAAAAACTTTCTTTTAGCCTAGGCTCTGCAGATTGGCTCATTTCACACAACTTGTATCAAAGATCCTCTGCAGATCAGGTGATTTTAACTTTTACCCCTCCCTACAAATTCAGGTCATTTGTTACTCATGAATAGTAACTAAAGTAGGCATACAAAACTCAATCCATGGAAGAAACAAACAAAGAGGGCAGCTCTGACCATGAAGAGATTGTCTTCTTGCCATTCCACAGCACCAGCATGCAGCTGGGTGGGACTTGCTGCTGCACAGGGCAAGGCATGTGACTTTTTATGTTTTCCTGTTCTGCAACGTATGTTGTTTTGATTGTTCCAGGTACATGGACCCCATTTCATGGATGAAGGTGTTCATGGCCAGTGACTGCCCACCTCACAAGACAATGCACCAGTGTCTAGGAGTAGGGGATCTGGCTACCACTGCCAGGTGCTCCAGAAGCTTTGTTTCAGCTCAGGCCTCCCAGCTATTGGCAGAATTCTATCTTCGGAGCAGCAGGGGTGTTGTTCATGAGGAAGGATAAACCAGAAGCCAAGGGTGATCCCAGTTCCTGATCAGACAATACCTTCACCAACCAGGCATGGTCCCACAGGACCCAAGAAGGACCAAGCTGGGGATAGGATCCATCAGCCTTCAGGTTGTATACCCAGACAGGGTGAACTCATGCCTCAGGTCTGAGGTTAATCTAGGAAGATGAATGAGAAAATATGGATCAGGAGAGGACAGGGCTGACAGATATGCAGTGTAGGATCAAGGCCCACCTAGAAGACAAAGCTGGAGATCAGGCTGCCCGTAACATAGGTCTGAGCTGCCTCCAGACACAAGCCCAGATGCAGCTGTACAGAACAGCTCAAGTTGAGATCAGAGGCCCAGGTCCGATGTTCAGCGTAGGCTCTGTAGAAATGGTCAGAGGGTCAGTCAGCAGAATCTCCAGGTGACTCTGAAGGTTCTGGGCCTTAAGAGCTCAGGTACACTCAGTGATTTGACTACTTCTGCATCAAATGTACCCAAAAAACCCCACAGTGCTGTTCAGAACGTATGCAAAATTGTTGTGATGCACAAAATTACTTTTGCTCCTGTTTTGTGCTGTTACGGCTTCTTGCAGAAAAATACTGACCTATTTTGTGCTCCATTTTAATTGAGTTCATAGAATTAAATTAGAACATAATAAAACACCCTACGTCTAAACCACAAGAATTTCATTCACTTCCCTGAGATCATGCAGCTTAATAGTTGGGACTTGTAAGGGGGTAAAAGTGATTAATGTGCAATGGTTATTAACTATTCTATCTGTGCCCTCAGTGAATTAGTACAGCTGTTTTCTTGCTAGGAGAGAAACAACCATGTATCTATGTTTTCCAAAAGTTTTCTTCTTTATTTCTTTCTAATGGAACAGCAATATGTCAGGAAAAATAACTGCTTTGAACAAAACCCACATTTATTACCCTGATGTGCGTACACTTGATAATGCATCTTTTATAATTTGCCTCATTTTTTGTTTTTACTTCTTATAAACTCTGTGTTTTTAGAAGTGTAGAACTAGCTAATATGCTTTGTGCTTTGTACAGCATGTTGAATTATTTCATTGATTGTTACAAATACATGGCAGGTGGCAGGTCACAAATTAAAAGACTATTTTTATATTAAAAAAGAGAAGTCACATAATTGTCACTTTCAAGAAAAAGACAGCAGTTGGCATAGGTATAATCATATATCCCAAGAAAATTTATAAGTCATTTGTTTTCAGAGTGTAACATTTCACTTGAGGCATGATCAAAAAGTAATGATGCTAGGGACCACTTATCAGAGGACAAAAACAGTTTCACAAAGGAAAGCCTTCTGTACCTGCTCTTATAGATGTCTACCCCAGTTTAACATCCTGTAAATGTTTTTATTAAAATTCCTTCTACAAATATTCTAAGCCTTTTTCAAGAAAGAGAGAAATTTACTTTTTGAAAATCCTTTATTGAAAATGTGTGTTGTGTTTCTGTAAGCTGGGGTCTTTAAAATTGGTTCAAATTACCTGTTATCCTTAAAAGAAAAATTATGGTTCCAGGTGCTTTGGAGTATTTAAACTTTTGTTTGTCCATTCTTATACTAGCAAAGGGTAGTAGGTTATCCAATAAACCCTGAAAATTGAAAATAGGGATAAAAGTATAAGTAAGTAAGGGCAGATAAAAGTCAGTGAGGAATGCATAATGTGCTAAAATAATAATACATCAATATAGTATGTATATTCCTAAACATGGATCAGAAATTACTATGTGATTGACAAGTAATTGCATTCTACTGACATCAAAATTACTGCATGTAATTGTACAGGTTTTTGGTTTTTTTTTTCCTAAAATTCATGTTTTGGAACATTTTATTTTTTGTTTCTATTTTTAAAAATAAAGATATATTGTTAATGGAAACTCCCCTGTCTTTTCCAATCTATTATAATGTTAGCAAAATAACTCTCACTTACTTGGTACATCTTTCTGGCTTTCATCCAGAACCTAACTAGTTCTGGTTCTACTTGACTACTTATTTTTAAATTAGATTTTATTCAAATATTACTCTCAGTCACTTTATGTTAACCCAGGTCTCACAGGTTTATTTTCATAATGGTAGTATCCCTCAAAAAACAAGAAAATTATGTGCAGTGTGAAGGGACTATTTGGACAGGATACAAATTTTGTTATGCCCCTAAATGGCAACTTTAAAAATCTTGCACAATATTTTATGAGGTTAGGAGATAGCTTTCACAGCATAAATTTTCAGTGTTTCTGTGTCATGAAGATCAGACATTCTCTATTGAGTCACGCTGGGATGGAGTTAATTTCTTCATTGCAATCCCCATGGTTTTGAGCTTTAGACATATGATCAAAACAGATTTGATAACACACTTGGTGTTTTATGTATTGCTGAACTGTGCTTCTGAACTAGAGGTTCTGCTCTTATACACTACTCTACTAATTCCTCACTCTCCCTTTCAAGAAATGAATTGAAAAGATCTGTGAGCCTTTGTTAGTGCTTCTGGTTGTGGGAAACACAGCATCAAGGTTGCCTGTGTTTCCCATGCCAGTAGGCCAGTGGTAGGCAAGATTTTGGGACAGGATACAGGCAGGATAGTGACTAAAGTAACCAAAGAGAGATGTTCTATCATACATCATACTCAGAAAGAAAACTGAGGTGTGTTTTTCCAAAGAAGCCATTGATTGTGGATGAGCTCACCACTTCAAGTGGTGAGTTACTGCTCCATCACAACTAGTTCATCTTTGATTTTCCTTCTAACATTAAACTGTTTTCATCTTGACAATGAGATTTTATTGCTTTTGCCCTTCCCATTCTCTCCCCCAATATGCTGAGAGGGTTTGAGAGAGCAATTAATTAAATAATTATTTTAAAATTTTAATTAAAAATATATTTTAATGTTAATTAAAAAAAAATAAGTGGGGGCTTATTTGTCACCTAGGATCAACTGGTCACTTACAGAAAAAAATTCTTGAGTAAATGTAGTTTTCATGTCATGGTGATGTGAACCTTCAACCACTGCAGATCCTTTTATTATATTAAGTGATTTTAAGACAATTATTGATTTTTTAAAGTATGATTTAACATGCCATTTTAGCTTTCCTTTAAAAATTATTTAGGAAGTACTCATTATATTAGATAGCTGTAGATGTTAAACTTACAAGTCACTTGTCTCCTCAGATTCATGCCTGTATACTTACTGGAATTAAATGACTATTTATAAATATATATAAATCAGGCCAGGTTGGATGGAGCCCTGAGCAACCTGATCTAGTGGAAGGTGTCCTCGCTCATAGTGGGGATGTTGGAATCAGACGATCTTAAAGGTCCTTTCCAACCCAAACCATGCTATGATTCTATGATTTATTGAAACAATTAAACAATTTCAAGAAAAGATGCATTACTTCTTCAGAAACCATTAAGAACAAGACATTTCTCTAACACACATGAAAGATTCTAAGAATATTTTAAGGTCATAATGTAAATGGAAATTGACTCACATTTTTTAAAAAGTAATAGAGTAGTTCATAAAAGTTGAAATAGACTTTTAGTTCTTGGAATATCCCCTGTGAAACTGGACAGACTGATGAGAAAGAGGGAGTTTTAATACTTCTACAGTGAAAGTCAGCAAAGCTTGCAAGTATGTGAAACAAGCGTATGTACCAGTGCATGCACATCTATCAGTAAATTATACATTTACAAACTGCCTAAACAAATGAAAGAATAACAGCCACTTTCACATCCAGCTAAGACAGAAAACTGTATGCTTTCCTCCTTTCATGAAATCAGGTGAAATTGAGATCATAAAAACTCAGTGATCTGAGCTAGCAGCACACTCACTTCAACTGAACTTCAGAAGCACTAACACAGGCTCACAAATCTTTTCAACTTGTTTCTTGAAAGGGAGAGTGAAGAATTAGTAGAGTAGTTTAAAAGAGCAGAACTTCTAGTTCAGATTAAAGCAACTAACATCTTACGAAAATGAATTTTAAATTACAGACTAGAAATTAAATTAAAAACCTCTCTCTGTAAAAGAAGTAGTGAAGTGATTCATTGAGGTGGATACTTGCACATAGTTCCTTCAGGTATTGACCTAATCAGCAAATATGTCCAACCTCTGCTGCTCTTGTTTCCACCACCAAGCAATAGGCATGATGGTAGTACTGCCAGGCTTCAAGTACCCCAGAGAGTAGAATGATGAAAACAGAGGATTCAAAAAAATTTTTTGACAGTAAGACATACAGTATTTTGTAAGTTTTAAAGATCTATTTCACCATCCCGTGCAAAAGCAGTGTCAGGCATACTTAACTGGATTTTTAAATTACCAGGTTGTAAACCTTGGGTGACTTGTTTATAGGTGACACCTTCCTATGCTTGCCCATCTTGGAATGCTGTTAATAGACAAATTAAATCTCCTTTGTTGCAAATACCTGTTATTGTCATTTGCAATCATTTTGTAGAATGGAAAGACTCACATTATGTGTTGGTTGTCTCTGTTCTAAACATAACCAGTTATTAAGTCTTGATGGAGAACTCTAAAACATTTCTGTCCCCTCTTCAGTTTCCCGGCTTTTGTGAGATACTGTCCAAGCTGAGAACTTACAGGCCCAGGATATGAAATGTATCACTCTTGAAAATTGCTCTAGACAGACCAATGCAAAGTGAGAGCAGGCAGTCACCTTGCTGGATATTTTCTTATGTTCAGCTGGTGAAATGAAAGGGAAAAAATAATCTAACCTAAAGTGTGTTCGATATAACACAGATCTAAAGTTCAAAAGTAATTTGTTAGGGAAAAAAAATTAAGTACTTAATTTCAGCAATGTCAAAATATATTTTAGCAGATGTATTCAACATTAAAACTAATTAATTATTGGAATGACCCAAGAATTGAAAAATACCCATGCCAGTTAGAATTTTCTGACTTTTTTCCCTTTGTTTTCTGTTGTACATGGTGAAAAATGCTGATAAAATAGCATTTTCCAGCAAAAATGTTGCACTGATTTCTTTCAACCATCTTAACGTGATTGTGACAGATTGCACAATATAAAAAGCAATTCTATCAGCAAAACATACTTTACACATAACACCCGCTATTTTCCCCTTTTAAAGCATCTGTCACTGCTTTTAAAGGTCACATATTTCATGTTTCAGTGTGCAGGGAGAAAAAAATATTTCCTCTTAACTTAAGAGATTAGCAAGGATGCTACACCAGCTTTGTTGTGCATTGGATAATTTCATTTATTATTCTTATTGTGACATAGTACCTGGAATTCATTTTTGTGCAAAGAAAGCCTTCCTTGCATACAATTTTTGTGCTGCAATACTGGAAAAACCCAAAAAAGATTAATTAAATGATTGAGGTCTGATGTTTTGCTTCCACCAATTAAAATATCTTCCTCTTCTTTCCTGTAGTACTACTGGGAAGCAAATAAGACATGAAAGAAAGATCAAATCCTGTTTCTAATGTTGAGAGAAAAATGCCTCTGTCCAATACCAAGCACATTAAAATTCAGTCTGTCCTTGTATTATAGACCAAAAAAATAGAGGAGTGAACTGTAGGATAAACATGCTGATATCCAACAGCTACAGCAAAAAATACTGATCTAAGTATGTGATCAGGAGGGATCTAAGAAAGGCACAGGTTTAGAGAAAAAACGATATAGGAGAAAAAAATCCAAGCAAAGGATGTAAAAAAAAGATAACCAAAAAAAAAATTGCGTGGAAAAAACATAGGCCACTACACCTTAGCATTGTATTCAAAGCTCTGGTTAAGTTCAATAGTGAGACATAGGTGGTTTTAGGGATAATATATGTTACTGATTAATTTAGACTGAGGAATCTTATTCTTATAATCTTCAGTTCTACAGAATTTCAGGTAACAGATCATTGCTGGAAGAGAAGGGAGAACTTTTCTTGTTAGATATATTTTTTTAATACACAGTCATGGTTGTTGCTGTTAGACACGAAATAAAGATGAAGAAATTCAAGATTCTCAGAAGGTAAAGAATAGAAAGCTTTATTTTCTCCCTATTTTATAAGGTATTCTGATACAAAATTAATATGATTGGTGCATAGGAAATGATACATCTCTAAATCCATTGTTTAAAGTACAGAAATGGAAAACACCACCTGGCAAGAGAATGTTACAAGAAAGAAATGTTGTTTTTACAAGATTGTTTTGAGAAAGAAGACCTTGTTGAGAAGTTTCCCTTGGGAAAGAGTTAACAATTGTTAGCAAGCTAAAAAATTCTCTCAGGCTCAGAAATATCAGGCCCACATCTCATCCTTTTTTCTGTAAAAACGGAAAAGGAAAAAAGAAAAAAGAGCAAAATATTCAGCGTCTGCTTGTGGAGGGACCATTGAGTGGTCACTCTCATCTTCTGCTTCTGGGTCATCACATAGTTTTCAAGAAAATCGAGCTCAAAAATAAGAGTTAAAAAAATAAATTTATTTCTCAATATATTTAATTAATTAATGATCATGACAAGGTATGTTTACTGGAAATACAGAATAAAAGGTCCGATGTTCTCCTAAGGATGTTAAAAAGGTCACCTTTATGCTGCTAGTCCAGAATAGATCAGGTAATGCAGCTTAGTTTATTTTTTTATGTCAAGTGCTATCAAAGTTATTCACTTTCATTTTTTACAGTAAAGATTTTTTTACTTGTTTATGCAAGCTTGCCTGGGCTACCCCAACAGTTTTTCCCCCAAAATTCAATAGAAAGAAATAAAGTAAAATTTCAAAGAAAATATTTTAAATGGTGCACATATAAATCAATTTTGTTCTTTAAGAGAGTGATATCTTGAATTTTCTCGACTCTAGATGTATTTCCTCATCCATCATCCTCCCATGTAAACTTTTGCTCTTTCGATGTTCTTATGGTTAGATCCCCAAGGCTCTTCACTGACAAATCTGAAATGTGAAGATCATGTAAGAATTTCAAAACAGATTAGTACTTTTGATGAGAAGTGAGTTTACATGAATATAATTTTGAAGACTATAAGCTTTAAGGGTCTTGTTTATATGAACACATGGTCAAACCTTAGCCAGTTTCCAGATGTCAAGCCCCTCTCACTCTTTTTCCTCAACAGGGCATGAGAAGAAAATAAAGGAAAAAGCTCATGCATTGAAATAGAGACAGGGACATCTCTTCGCAGTTACCATCATGGGCAAAACAAGCTTGACTTGAAGAAACTTACTATAATTCATTGCCAGTTAAAACCATATTTGCATAGTGTGTGCGGGGGAAGACAAATACAGAAACAATACACTCTCCCTAGTGTGGCAACCGAGCTAGATGAGATGAGATACGTTAGCCCAGGTAGCTTATGCAGATACCATAACCCTGAGACCATAGGAGGCGGGATATGGAAATCAGGATGCTAATGGCATCATTCCAAAATAGGTCATGTCTCTAGTTTTGGTTCTCTGCTGGTTAAGGACCTTTGACATATAAAGTCATGTCCCTATCCCCTGTTTGGGATTGGACCCCTGCCCCCAGATAACCTTATATATTGTTAGCCACACCTCCGAGTCTTTGGATGCTGCTTCTCAAACCATGCCGTCCCTGTGTTTGTGATTGGACTACCATTAAAGCTCTACTTTCAGGCATTCCATTGTTCTCGCCCCATTTATTTTTGCCATGCTCCACCCGGCCGGACTGACCCGGAATCACAGTGCTGACTGTGATACCCTACATCCCTCTTCTTCCCAAGCTCCACTTCATGCCAACATTCCTGACTCCAATACCTCCTCCCGATGAGCAGTGCGAGGGCTGCGGTCAGTCCATAGCAGCTCTCCTCTGCTCTTCCTTGCTTACACTCTTCCCGAGCTCCAGCCTGAGGCCTTCCTCGTCCTTTGGGATAAGCTTGCTATAGCGTGGGTTCTCCATGGGCTCCAGCTTCCCTCCAGGCACGTCCACCTGTCCCACTGGAGTCTCTCCCCGGCCGCAGGGCCATCCCTGCCGGGTCTCTGCTGCACCCCCCGTCCCCGCTCCCGCTGTCCCCTCGGGGCTGGCAGGGCTGTTCCTGCCTCGGTTCCCCGGGCTCAGCCCCGGCTGCCGGGCAGCGTTTTGCCCTCCCTTGCCCAG
>VWYN01013974.1:262144-295316 GCA_013400075.1 Hippolais icterina | reverse complement strand
CTGACAGAGTCAGAATACAACCTGACACCCTGTTAGGGTAGTAGTGGCAGTCCAGATGAGATGGTCTTGTCGAAGCAGTGATCCTGTAGAGATGTCTGGTAGCTCTTGTCTCCTCTGGGAATCCAGTGGATAGAAGCTGCTTGTGCTGTCCCAAACCCTGGATTTATCCAGGTGGGAATGTTTGGCTCCTCCCCCTGGGCAGAGCCTCTCACAATGGGATGATCTCATTCTATGAGTCATACAGTGGGCCCTTAATGGCCCATTAAACAGAGACAGCTCCCATTGGAAGTTATCTATGAGTCATGTGGCAAGGCATTGTTAGGCTCGTTAACAGAAGATAAGGAAAAACACTGCCCCACCTTGGCTCCAACTGCTCATGGGGATAGAATACATACCTTGGGCACAATTTTACATTGTAACCTAGGACACAGTCTAAGATGCATTACCTCCTTTTTGTCTCTTGGAAAATTCACTGTGATTAGAGGTACGGTCTTTGGCAAAAAAGAAAGAAAGTTACTTTCATGGAGATTTTATTTTATAAGCACAGAGACCAGAATGTCATCATCTTGAACTTGGTCAATCAAAATACATTTCCTAGAATACAGCAATGCAGTGCATCTTTTATTTCTGATGTATGCCTTTGGTAGTTTAATTTTCCCTTGAACATAATTTGGCTGGATGCTTCAAAATGTTTTCTGTCTAGTCTTCTGAGCTACTAGGTTTTTTTAATGATGGAAAGATGGAGGGTCAGAATGAATACATAAAATTTGCACTAGGCTTGTAAGGTTTGGGGTTTGATATTAAATGTTAGGTTTGGGACATTTTAGTAGAAATTTAGTTTACCTTGTCAGATAAGAGATTTACCTGGCAGTATTGCTTGTCTTCACTCTTTTTCCTTACCTTCCTATAATATTGCTAAATCACAATTGGGTGATATGGTTATAAACATGCTTAATGGCATACATAGAATATATGGATTTTCTTTTGATAGTGAAGCTGTAGGTCCCAGAGAAGAACTCCTCCCTTGCAACTACAGCCAGAAGCACTTTACTGGAAAATCCGGTATATAGCGGGTATTTTTGTCTTCTGAGGAGAACTTCTTCCTCAGCAAGAGCTAGGCATTATTTCCTATTCCAAAGAATCAAGACACTAAGAAAATGTGATTTTTTTTTCCTTCCTCTAATATCTTCTACAAAACCAAAATTAGTTTAAATGCCATTTATGTAAGCACAGCATTTGCTTATAGCAGATTGCAACTGAATAACTCACACAGATTATCCTCAGCTGTCTGACTTAAGTTTAATACCCAGTTCTACTTGGCTGCTTCCGCTACTAAATGAGAGCTAAGTGTAGATTTATGTGAATCTCCTTGGCCATCACTTATTTTTATTTTATTGATAGTCAATTCATGTACTGTCATCATCTCATTATCCTATGTTTATTTTACTACCAATGACAGAAATTCTTATATTCATTTTTAAAATACATAAATGCATTTTACATTCACTGTGTAAGACTTCTCTCACATGGGGGGAAGACAGATTTAATAGCATTTTTCTTTCAGTCATGCATAGGTTGAAATCACAAGATATCTTCATCTAGTTTTTTAACTCAATTCCCTCATTGAAGCTGCATTTCCTTGTCTTTAACAGAAGCATTTATTTACCTTTTATCTCTAAACTAAAACACATGTTTATATTTCTGTGCTACAGGCACCAATTTTGCATCAGTGACAAGTTGAATATGTAAGTGATGGATGTCAAAAGTGGGGACTAAAATTGTGCCATGCAATGGGGGGCACACATGCACATGGAACCTCCCTAATCCAGTGGAAACTGATTCCAGCAAACCCTGCCACCGCTGTTGGAAATACCTTGCTAGGTGCCACAGACTCTTATCCAGGCAGAGAAGGGGGCATGCACTTTCAGGGAGGAGCTGGAGCTCCTCAGGGAGTGTCAGGCCAGAGTGGGCAAGGTTTGTGGGAGAAGGGGGACAGAGGGAACTGTAGTGCAGGGGACAGCAGTAGCAGGCATGTAAGCCACCCTGCCCACCCGCAGTGACTGTCACCTCCTGGGAACAATTTCAAAAGCATTCCTGGCTGTGAAAATAAGGGATGTTCAGACTGAGGAGAGGAAAGGGGAAGATTTTTCTCTAATTTTTGAGCTTTACTTGGCACTGATACAGCAAGCACACTTCTCAGTGTTCAAATGGAAATGTTCTATGTGAAAGTGACAATATAGCAGCTGTGGGTAATGAATGTGAAGTGTTCAAAGGCATATGTAAATATTAGTGGAGATGCCAAGGCCAGATTATAAGATGCAATTTTACAACTAAAAAAGGGAGTTTCCAATGGCTTTGGAGTATGCAGAGAGCTCTCAAGAAAACTCCTTTTTAACCTTCTTCTGAGAATTTTGGGGCCATATTCAAATATAACTGTTATTGATAGGATTCTTTCCCTTAATTTTGCTCAGCTTCAAATGACATTTGCCTAGGTTTGCCTTACATTTCTGCTGATCATGCCATCCTCCAAAACCTGTAGCAAGAGATATGAGCAAGATCCTATCCTATCCTTAGAAACTTGGAAATACCTTTGCTATTTTTACCTATGCTATGTAATATTTTTTTCTAAGAATCAGTTTAATAAATGCACAGTCTGACAATAGTAGTGTTCTGTAAAGACTATTTTTGTACTTGACTTTTTTTCCATACAAGTATAGGACATGTGTTCATTAATTTTGGGGTGGTTTTTTTGATTGACAAGATCTGTTTTTCTTTCTTTCTTCCTATGTGAGGTCAATGAGGTTACTGTATAATTAGTAAAGTTTAGTGAAGTGTTAGTAATACTAAATCTCTTATGAACTAAATAATGTATTCCAAAATGCCTGTTCTGATAATGGCATAACAAATGTGAGGCTGCCATGACACCATAACAAAAAAAATAGGGCAAAGAAGTATTTTGAGTTTGCTTGGCAAGGTTTCAGTTGCAGAGGAGCCACAGAGGTGGATTGTGTGAGAAGTTGTCAGAAGCTTCTCCTGTGTCCAATAGAGACAATACCTAAGGGCTCCAAGAGAGACCCATTGCTGCCTATGACTGAACCAGTCAGTGATGGTGATGGTGTCTCTAGCATAAGGTATTTACGAAGCAAAAGAAAAAAATGTTACATCTCAGAAGCCAATTGTAGCCAGAGAAAAGAGGAGTGAGAATATTTGAGGGAAACAACCTTGCAGACACCAAGGTCAGTGAATAAAGAAGGGGAGGACGCGTTTCAGCTGCTGGAGCTGAGATTCTTCTGCAGCCTGTGGTGCAGACCATGGTGAGGCAGTGCTGCCCCTTCAGCCCAAAGAAGGCCATGGTCGCCCAGAGATCCACCTGCAAGCCATAGAGTATTGCATGCCAGAGCAGGAAGATGCCTGAAGGAGGTTGTGAATCTGAAGGAAGTCCATGCTGGAGCAGGATCCTGGCAAGACCAGTGGGCCTCTGGAGAAAGAAGCCCATGAAGGAATAGGTTTTCTTGGCAGGACTTGAGACCCTGTGGGGAAACCACAGTAAAGCGCAGGCTGTTCCTGAAGGACTCCACTGGGTTCTCACGCTGGAGAGGGACCTGCTGGAAGGGATCCATGATGGAGCAGTTCATGAAGAACTGAAGCCCATGGGAGGGACCCCACATTAGGGCAGGGAAGAGATTTCTCTCCCTGAGGGAGCAAAATGTGGCAGAAAAAAAAATGTGATGAACTGACTGTAAGCTCCATTTCTCAGCCCCCTTGCCACTGAGGGAGAGGAAATACTGAATCAGGATTAAAGTTAGACCCAAGAAGAAAGGAGTGTTCTAATATTTAGTTTTATTTCTCATTTTCCTACTCTGTTTTGATTGGTAGTTAGTTAACATATTTTTCTCAAGTTGAGTCTATCCTGTGGCAGTAATACTGATTACTGATTACTGAGTGATCTTTCCTTGTCTATGCCTCAATCCATGAACCATTAATTATATTTTCTCTTCCCTGTCCAGGTGAAGAGGGGAGTGACAGAGTGGCTTTGGTGGGCACTGGTGTCCAGCCAAGTTCAAACCATCTCAAGAAGTCAGGGAAGGAGTTCTTCCAAAAAAATTTTAGCTACTTATTATTCAGTCTGTGCATCTTTTCAATATCTTTGCCTTGTCAATTTTTTGCCTCTTAGAGCTCTCCAAATTCATTTGACAAAAGCTTTTAAAGTAATTATTTACTTTTTGGGAACAGAGTGATACTTTGGGAAAAAAAAACAACAAAACTGATTAAATGTAATTGGGGGTAAAAAACCTGCACAATGCCACATCTTCTATTTACTGAGAGACTGAAAGTTATGTGTGCCAACCAGACTGTTGGAGTAAAAGCAAGTCTATGTAGTCCAATATATTCCAGTGGACTTCCACTGGTATGTGAGGCTTTGACATAGTGAAAGCAATTCAGAAGTTTCCAGGATACACAAGCTCTTAAATTCCTCAGAAATTTAGGAAAGCAATAAGAATGATTCTGGCCAACTCATATATATTTTTTGTTTATCTATGTTCTGCCACACTCTATCAAAAATATATGCCCTCCTTTTTTGGAACTTCTGCTGAACCAAAGAATATTCAGATAAAAACCAATTCCTATCAAAATTCTCTTATAAATTTTATTTATTGATCATAGGAAAGAAATTTCTCTGTAGTGCCCATTCTTCTATAGTTCCTGTGTATCCAACAAGCATAAATAAAAAATAACACAAATATTGGGTTAACTGGTGCTTTACTGATCTCCCCTAAGTCATGAGTATGGGGTAAATAACTCATGGGGAAGTCAGTGATAGTTTTGGTTTGGGGTTTTTTGGTTTGGGTTGTTTTATTTTTTTTTTTCCCTCTGTGAAGGCAATAAATATGCCTACAGTACAAACACAATCTTATCAAATGAAATGGTTTTTTTCCTGCATCCTGACACACATTTTAAGTTTCTGGTATAAAGTAGGTTATCAGAACACTGTCTCAGAACTTAGAACTTTCTTATAAATTCTTTTTTTTTTTAAAATAGCCCAAATAAGTGGCTTAACAACAATATGCTTTCCATTAATAACTATGGAGAATTTCATAAATGGAGGGGTTTTTTCAGATGTAACAGCACATGTAGGTGGGAACGGACATTGCTGCAAGAAACCCAGAGGTTTATCAGATGCTCTCTTTTTGGAATTAGAAGTAAGATACAGTAGAATGCTGAACAGGTAAACAAAATATAAGTATTTAGGTTTTTAGTAACCCAAATGAGAAACTAGGACTTTAACTGTCCAGTGGGAAGCAGGACTATAAGGAGGATATGATCATTGACAAATATAGTTGTGGACAAATATCTTATATTTCAATTTAATTATACAATGATATCATTAGCAAAACAAACAAACAAACAAACAACCCCTTAAACTTACAAAATTAAGAGAATTTATAGCTTTCCACATGAGAAGCAAAGGCAATATATGTTAATTTAAAGAAAATTTACTACTTAAAAATGTACAGTTATTAGCATGTAACAGCGTAATTCTTATTGTTAGAGGTCAATGATACTTTCCCAAACTTTAGTTAACTAAGACATTGACATGGTATTTAAAGATTCTCATCTAGGAGGAGCTAATACATAGGAAAAGTGCTAACACAGAAACAAGAGCAAACATTTAATTTAGTGGGGTTTTTTATTCAGTTATAGAACATCATTTGCCTGGAATTTCAGTATTATGGTAATGGGAAACATTTCAAAGCTAACTTGTCTTCATTTCTATGCCTAGCAATCTTCTCCCTCTCTTCTGTTTCTCTTCCTCACCTCAATATACTTTGTCTTCTGTTTAAAACAGCCATCTGCTAAAATTAGTGATTATATTACTTAATTATGCAGCTTTGGACTGTATTTCTATCATTACACTATCTTCCATTAAGTGTTATGTTTGTGGCTAATGACATCTTTTTCTTATGTGTCGACAGCTCATTTTGTCAGATTTATTGTTCAATAACTCAGTATCTTACTAATAATGCATCTACTACTAAGATTAATAATTCTTATACAAAGCTGTTCACAGAAGCATAGAAAAATGCCAGTGTCCATAATAGCAAACTCATAGTTACAGAATCATCCTAATTATACTTAGTTCATTAAACTAGTTGTGAATAAATTACAAATTCAGGGTATATCTGAATTAAAATATGGCATGAAATTGATCTTATATTTTATCATGACATGCTCAAGCTTTTAAAAAGAACATACACTGAACTGTTCCCCTGAAAGCAGAATTAGGAAAATGCAAATATTTTTGTGGGAGTTTGCCTGCAAATTTGTTCACCTGCAACATAAATAAGTCCTTTGAAAAAATGCTTTTCTTTTACTAAATAAGAAATACTTATGTCTCATGTGCAGTTATGGGTCTTTTCCCTGTACATATTCAAGCATTTCTATAATTTTTGAATGCATTTAAAATGATGGCACATCATTTTAGTGAAGTATAGAGAAGTACTGGTGTGGTGTGGGGTTTTTCTCTTTTTTCTTTTCTTTTCTTTTCTTTTCTTTTCTTTTCTTTTCTTTTCTTTTCTTTTCTTTTCTTTTCTTTTCTTTTCTTTTTCTTTTCTTTTCTTTTCTTTTCGTTGAAGTCAATGATCCCTGGGCTATAGAAAATCTGAGTCTTAGGTACCAATATACAGGACAGAAACCTGAATTGTGTTAGCGTAGAGATACATGTCTCAGCATGGATTTCACAAGAAGCGAGGGCCAGCCAGTATCTGCACATTCCCTAAATAATCATTTTTCAGTTCTCTTTAGCTGGTTAATACAGAAAGAGGTTCTGAGGATTTATCAGGATGTCATCTCTTATGCCTCACTAGATACCATGGGGATGTATCTTCCATGTGGGATAAATGACTACTATTTTAATTTATTCCAAAGAACACACCCCTGCTCGTCTTTCTTCAAATTCAACAAGGGAAATTTTCCCTTNTTTTTCAAAATCAACAAAGGAAATTTTCCCTTCTTTTTTTTTTTTTTTTTTTTTTAAACAGTGTATTAGTCAGAGACTTGGCCAGGCAGTAGGAGATCCAGGTTTAATTTCCTGCTTGCACAAGGAACTTCAAACACATTCTGTTATTTCCCAGGAAAGACACCTTACAGACAGTTCAGCCCTTCAGAGGCTGGGTAACTAGGCAGAAGAGAATGAAAAAAAATAAAATTAGGCCAGAGACAGGAAAAAAATGTTCATAGTGCTTTAGAGGGCTGACTTGGGCATGCAAAATTAATCTATGGGGGGAATATGAAGAAAGACTTGCATGCAACTTTCTAATGTGTGAAGGAACCATAATATATACAATCTGAAATGAAAAACTGCTGAAGACTTGAGATGGTGAAAATTTTAAGAAATTTTCTTTGTGCTATTCCTATCCATGTATTGGAATACAGCTCTCCCAGCTGTATTCCAATAAAGCACAGAGTTTTCATAGGCAATGATGCCCACGGGTGAAAAAAATGTTGTCTCTGACTTCTGCATTATCAGTTGTAAGTCTGCCTTTCTGGATGTATGGAAAGACATCTGCTTACCATTATGATTCTGGAGAAAACTACCCACTCCAAAGTAGTCAAAAAACTTACAAAGGTTTTATAAAGATGAAAGTAGTGGAATTAAGGAAAACATACTTAATGTACTTATACTGTCACTAGTTTCAAATCATTCCTCTTCCTTTTTCTATCCAGATTACAAGCCTATTTTCCAACATGGTTGGAGTCTCAGTAATGTTCTCAGCCTCTGCAGGAGGGATTCCTGCATTAGAGGGATGTTAGCTTTTACATCCATCCTTTTTCTTGGATTAAATGCTTTTAAATTCCAGTTTTCTACACATATTATTGATTCCTGAGGTAGCACCAATGCTCTCACTCCCACATTATTATCTACCCTCAACTCTTTGAATATTAGTATTACTTTGTCAGACCAAAGTTTTTGACTGTTTTTGAAAAACCTAACAGTTACTTCTGAGAACAGAGAGCTTTTTGTACCTGCTCCTTCCAAGTGTGATGGCATGTAAATGTCTGAATGAAGCTCTCCTACGCAAATGGATTTTTTTTTTTTTTTCCCAATCCCTAATTTTTTTCACTCTTTTTTATACAAATCACTGTATGGAAGGAATACATGCAGGTCATTATCAGCTATAGTTTGTGATTGGAAAGGATATGAAGTAGTTTGGCTGCATATGGTATTTGGTTTCCAGTAAATCTTTTAGATATACAGGAACAGTGAATTTGTCTTCTGTAACTGGAAGGACAAAAAGCATAGGAACAGTTTTTCCTCTGTTGCTTGTGATTTGAAACTCAAGTGTCATGGTCACTGTGACCAAGACATCATCTAGACAGACTCCTTTGCCTGTGACTCTCTGCTTACAAAGAACAAATCTAGGAGGGCATCTTTCCTAGTTGGCTCCCTTAGTAGCTGCATCAAAAAGTTATCTTCAACATGCTTCAGAGATTTCCTGCAGCTGTTTGTGTTCCCTGTATGAGAGTCTCAGAGAATATTGTTCATTGTCTTTGAAGTTAGAATTACCCCTAAGGATAAGGGTATATAGAGTCTTATCCCTAAGGATAAGACTGATATAGAGATATCTCTTAGCTCCTTCATCTCAGTAAAATAATTCATCAGTGTCATAGTCCTGCCTGGGTGGTGTTAGTTGACTCTTACACAACATCTGTTTTATTTGCTTTCTCCTTCCTCCTTACCCAGATGCTCTCAACTGTGTCATCACCAGCTGCAAGCAGCATACCATTCCTCACCTACAGCAGCACCCCTCAGCACTGCCCACCCTGTCTATCCCTCTTTAAGAGCCTATAACCATCCACCACAGTTCCCAAACACAACACTCATCTCAAAAAGTTGTGCTTATGCACAACCTATAATGTCACAGCTCTGTGACAGGGCCAAAGCTTTGACTTCCTCTTGTTTATTCCCTATACTGTGTGCATTAATGTAGAGATATTTCAAATGTGCTCCAGTGCACTCAGCAGAACACGTGCAGCAGGCTCACAGACATTGCTAGCACATCACCCCTCAAACATTGCCATGACACTCCATGACTTAACTCCAGTGAGCCTGGTTTTATCCCTTTCCCCATTCAAAACTAGCTTAAAACTCCTTTTTTGATCCCTTCTAACTTGTCTGTGGAGATACTTTTTCTCCTCTGAGAAGGGTGCATCCCATCTGTTGCACATAGAACTAGGGTATTGTACACTGGCCCATGATAAAAACCCCTAAATTTTGCTGATGACACCAGTGATGGAGCCAGGTATAGTTTAGCTGGGCCTGCCTGTTTTGTCCCTTATCATTTCCTGCAGCTGCAATGATAGGGGAGAATACTATTTGTGTTCCTGACCTCTTAAAGGCTTATCCAAAGGCCCTCACATCTCTCTTGATTGTCCTTGAACTTTTTGTTGCAACACCCTGAAAAATCAATAATGGATCAGCTGAAGGCCATACCAGGATAGGAAATTTTCTCATCACTCATTTAATCCAGGCCCCAGAGAGGTGGCAGACTTCCCTTAGAAGTGAGTCTATTTAGTACACTGGGCCTCCTATGCCCCTCAGAAGAGTCTCTTATGACAATGACCCATCTTTTTAATGTATGAAAGTGGTTTTGATGTGGGATCTAAGGCTGACTTAACCCCAGTGACACTTCCAAGCCAGATGAACCACCATTCTTGTAATTGTTTGGCCCCACTTGCAGAACCTTGTGCCTGTTATGCAAGGACACCTGGAAGGGCAGGAGATGTAACTGCTGAGGCAAGCAGGAACACGTCATCATTCCCCTCCTCCATTAAGGCACCATGTTCTGTAATGTACAGAGGGGATAGGGAATCCTCCACATCATGTCTACCTGACAGGTTTGTCCCAGGGAAGGTGGGGTTTGATTCCAGTACTCTGGCATTCTTTCAGACTCCCTAATACTCCTGAACCCACTCACCTCCTCCTGTCACTAACCAGAGGAGTTCCTGTACCTGGGCACACCTCCCACAGGGTTGCTCATGCCTGCCATCTGGTCCTGGCATAAGAACAGGACACGCCCTGCAGCTGGCATTGAGATTCCTGCAAAACTGCATCAGCTGTGGTGGGTGGCAAGCTTGGAGAGGTTGAGACTTCTGCCAGGTGGTCACCATTGCCCCGTGGTTAATCTGACACCTTCAGCACCCTTCCTGCACACCCCTCTGCCCGGTCAGCCACATCCTGCCCTGGCCACCACTGCTCCCCTAGGAGCTTCTTTTATATTTGAGGGCATGGCCCCTCATGATCGCTCCCGGTCCTGCCCATGTCTTAGCTGCCATGACATGAGCTGCAGGCTCCAGGCATCTGTCCACTCCCCTGAGGTTTTCCTCTGTGCTGTGCTGACACCAAAGCAGTTCGCCTCAGCGACTGAGACATACATACTACAAAATAAAGATTTATTTACAGCCAGATAGCATTTTTTTTTCTGAAGAGGGAGAACTTAACAGAATGTGAGTCTTTACTTTGGTAATGACTTTGGCAAATTTATACTTTGGATAACTGTTCCACTGAAAAATTTCTAACCATTGCTGTCAACAGTTAGACCTATACATTGTAGATCATTAATTTTTATTTCTTATTTTTAAATTTATTTCTGTAATCAGAGCATACAACAGCTGTAGCCCTGGATTGCAGAATCTCAGGTATTACATCAGCAAAGACAATCCATGTAGACATTTTGCCACCTAAGTAGAGGTGGCTGAAGTACAGACCAATACAGATTACACAGGAATGACAAAGGATAAAACAATTCCTAACAAACATGCTTTTGGTCACCTTCTATGTGATTAAAGAAGGTACAGTGGTAGCACAAGATTGCAAATGTAGCTGCTGACTGTGTTTAAGGAAAGGCAGCCTGCTTGCTGTTCATTCTATAGGATGGCTGAAATCTGTGGGTTGTGGCTCAGAGGGTTTAACAGTTCTTCCCTGAGGAAGATGACAATGCCATTTCTGCCATCTCCTTCAGCCTTAGCTTGGAACACATGAGTCTGCCTTCGTCTTTTGGTCTGACATCTGCCAGAATTTTAACTGAACTGTTCTTGCTTGATGAAGACCTATATGTTGCCAGGTGGCTTTTTTTTGTCATTTCAGAAGATGAAACAGGTGAATGCAAGAGATGGAAGAGCAATGTTGTCTGTGATCAGGCAGAAAGATAAGGCAATGACTACAGTGTTTCTAGAATGAAAAATCAGTTTAGCCCAATATCTAAAACTGTAAAGAGCATTTTCAGTTTCCTGTTAGAGCAACAGAAAAATATTTTTCAAAAACTCATGTCCCTGCAAAAAACCTAAAAATAACACACATAAAAAAACCCCAACAAAAAACCCAAACCAGAAAAACACAAACCAAACCAACCAATCGAACAAACAAAAAATTCCCCAAACACACAAAAAACCCCAAAGAAGCAACCAAATCCCCCCAAATGCAGTTTACTTTAGTTGTAAAGCCAGCTATGCCCAAGTATTTCAGAAGAAACAGAAGTGCAAGAGAATGGGATATTTTAAAGTAAATAATCTTCTATGTTGTGAAGACTTATGATTTCACAGAGTACTGAACAATCACAATACTATGCACAGGGAGCAAGGATATTATTAATGCCCAAACTTTTTTGTCACCTACATCCTTGTTCTTTCCCATCTTTTTATAATCTTTCTGTAATTGAAAAATCACAGTACACATGATCTTTTATTTTGCACAATGCGAAGAGGAAACCAGAGTAACAAGACAGAGCTACTCTTCTCCCTTTGCATTTTTATGCAAAAACTCTATGACTTCCCCATAGGTATCTCTAGTTTTGTCATACCTGTAATTTGTCTGTGAAAGATCAATTTCTTTTTGTTTTATGGCAGTGACTTCGGGCAGCTTTGGTTATATTGGAGCTGACAAAGATCATTAAAAAAAATCCTCTAAATATTCTCTGGTGTGCTGCAATCCATGCAAAACCAACACATGAATCTTATGGGACAGTCACTTTCAAACCTTATAGTTTATTTTTAAATATCTTCAAGGAAATAAAAATAAAACATGCAAAATTTTCAAGAGAATGAATACTTTTATAAATTTTGAAGGTGCTTTGTTATAAAACTCATCTGCACAATGCTAGAGGCAATTTTCATTTGTTCTATTTCTATAGCTCTGTATCAGTATTGATGTGTAATGAATGCCATGACTGGAAAGCAAAAATTGGTGACTTTATCTACTGTGAGTACCCCAGAGGTTACACAAAGTAAGAAACCTTGCTGCAGACAGAGTCTATAAAACCAGCCCATAGACGCTCCATCCTATTTACACACAATAGGGGTTTTTTTGGGTTTTTTTTTTTTTTTTTTGATTGTCAGTGTCTCTGGTTGAAACATTTTGCTTATAAGCAATGAGTATTTTGTAGACCTATTCTGAAAACATTCTTTGCCCCACAGCAATCACTGATGATCATTCTGTGGCAATTGAAGCAAATATGCACCTGAAATAGCCAGTTAGAATTGTTTTTAAGATACCAAAAGAAAAAACAAGTGTTAATCTTTTATTTCCATGTCAGTCAGGCAATGCAATGTAGTTTAGATTTGGGTTTTATCTTCTTGCTTATTTCAGTAGATTTCCTCTTAAAGCTGAAGTCCATCTACAGTTGTTCAGTTTTCATCTAAATAGTCATCTTGAAATAATTTAATGTGAAATGGGAATATGATAATCTTCATAGCAGTTGAAAACCAGACAGTGTTCTCTTACATTTTGATCTCAAGCCTCAAACAAGGCATTCAGATCCCAGCCTGCGAAATGCTAACTTTTGAAATGAAGATGAACGGCAGTATTTAGTTTATTGTAGAAATAAACCCCAGGTTTAAATCAAGGTATTGAAAAGAGCAGGTGCTGACCTACATTACAGGAGGAAGATTGAAAAGAAATATGTGTAAGTGAAATGTGACAATTTTTATAAAGCACAGCAAGAAAAATGCTAATCATTACAGTGTAACAATCAAGATGCAGACTTCTTGAGGACACTACAGTGACAACTGTTGATACTTTTGTTATTTGATGTTTTCAGTAATGACCTGGAGGAGCAAATAAGCAATATTTTTAGCTACTACTTTTTCAAGTGATAGAGATACAGATAAGGATAGAAGAGTATTGTGAAGATATGTTGTGAATGAGCAAGAAAATAATGAGAACCAACTGGGAAAATTTTCCACATAGGTAAGGGTTAGAAATATATGGCTAGATGACTCCAGAAATAATGCAGCTCAAGGTAGCAGTAGACACTGTGTAAGGAAGGTTTCACCTACTTGAAAAGAAATTGGAAGTTTTTATTTTTGTCTTCACGTGCATGAAAACATGTTAGTAAGTCTATTTATGTGACTTTGATATGAAAGTACATAGAATATACTCTTCATTGTTGATATTTTTCTTTACAAGACAGGGGTTGACAGATGAGAATTTCAATGGAATTGCAGCAGATTATATAATAAAGAAGGGGGTGGAATTATGTGTTGCTTGGCTGAGCAATGCCTAAGGGCAGGAAAGAGCATAACAATAGATGCATGGGAAAAATGGGGAAAAAAAAATAGAACAGCATTTTATAAAATGTGATAACCAAGAGAAACGACTACAGAAAGCAAAACACTGGCTCAATAAGCAACATATTTTTCTGAGTCTGGAAGAAGTTTAACAGCAACATTTTTTCTTAAGAGAAGTGGTGGATTCATTTGCCCTCAAAAACCTCAAAATGCGTCATTGAAAAAAACCCACACCTGCATTAGAATCATGGAATATAGTATTTTTCCTTGAATCTCTGATTTTTATGATTTACCTCTGTTTCCATACAGTCGTACCACTTTCTTCACTTACAAATTTAGTTAGTATGATGTATGAATGGTTACTGGTAAATGAAAAACATAGAATATCTTGAAGAAAAAAAAAAATTAAAACAGAAGCTTCTGCTAGTCATATCCTAATCACCATAATTCAGTGGGAATTATCATAATTGTCATTACAGTGGGCTTTTAAAAACTTCAAACATTTTCAAAGAGTCAATAAGAATAGATTTCTTTAGTACTAAATGGGCTGTTCACTACGTTTTTGGGGATATTTGTATAAAGTATTTTATTACTATTCACCTTGAAGGTTATTGGGGAAGAAAATGGGATTCCACGACTTAAACTAAAATGTAATGATAAAGTATGTTGAGGCTGATCCTTAAACCCTTACTATCTTATGTCTGTAATTATCTATTGGTATACCAGAAATGTACAAATTGCGTTTTTTTGATGCTATTAATACAGCTAAACTGATACAACTACTTCTGGAATGGAGACAATTTCTTTGGTTCAGTTTCTTCAAGGCTAGTAATTATTTTCCTCTGGAAAACAATCATCATTCTAGGAAAAAAATTAGGTGTTATTGAAGGACCTGTAACAACATTCTGAAGCCATAGGCCATTCAGTATTGTGCAAGATTCACCCAAACTATCATTTCCTGGAAGAACATGAAAAATTGTAATGAATATTGACAGAATGACAAAATTCTTCACTGCGAGTGTACTCACAAAACAGGCTGTGTGCTTGAATGTACCACCAATGAGAAAAAGTTTTTATGCATGGTCAGTAAAGACAGGAGGCTGCATCCATTGAGGAATAGAGAAGTGTCATGACAGAGAAGAGCTGAAAAGTCCCAAAATACAACCTTGGTATACAATGAGGAAATTAAATACCCTTGTGCAGGGAAGAAGCAGTTTGATTCGGAAAGAACTTCCTTGAGTGCTTCTTTAACTATGTGAACCCAATGATCCTCAGCCACAAGTTTTTGTTCCCATTCTGTCCTCTGTGTTTTGCACAGCTACAGGAAAAGAAGAAAGGAATTGATCTAAAAGACAGCTGATAATACTTTGAATTTCTCAGGATTAGGATGGTTTTCCTATTCTTTGTGTAAGACAGTGCTTCTTATTCTGTTCATGTGTTTTACGAATAACAGGAAAACCTTGACTGGATCAAATCTGTTCACAGTAGTCCTTACCAATAGAAGGTTTGATTAATCTTCAAGTGTAGATTTTACCTAAAGAAATATTGTTCTTTGATTAAAAAAAGAAACAGAAATATGAAAAATTGCTTCTGACAATAGTGTGACTGAAAACACATGGCATGTAACACCTTGAAATTTTGCTGCTTAAAGCATTGTATGATTTCAGTTCTTTGCTTGTGCACTTGCTATGTGACTAAGAAAATGTTCTGTGAGGAACAAAACTATTTTGAAATGTGTAATAGTCTTTATTTAAATTTTATGTATTTGTCATGGACATAGTAATATGTCATGGACACTAGTAAAGTTTATGGAAAGAATTCAATGCATGCTCTTAGGCCTTAAGACTTGGTATGAAGCCAGGTCTTTCTTGCAAGCCTTGAAACTGTCTGTGAATGTACTTATCAGATAGGTTTTGAAGTGTTAAGCCTGTGAAAAGTTCTTTGTACACTGCTGGTACTTCTCATGAGTTGTTGAGAAAATACTGAGTGTTCTACATCTTATGGTGTGGTTTTGGAAAGACAAAAGAGTTTCTTTGGATTTCAGAGGCAAAAAATAATGTGGGACTGTCAACAGAGAACTTGAATTAAAACCTTTTTTTAAGAAGTCAAGAGTCATGAGTGCTTAGTTCCTAGACTGATACTTCTGAGTTATGAACATGCTTGGAATGCAAGGAACTGGATGTATTTTAGTTCTCTACTTCCCCAAGACACTTCTAGGTAGCTAAAATGAACTACAAGAATAAAGTTCATTGCCTTCTAAAAAGAGCTCAGATATTCTGTTTTTTTTCAGGTCAAGCCCTGCATACTTCAGCTCAGATAAATATAGTTTACATTTATGCATTACCTTTAAAATAAAAATCAATACATTTCTATCTAGAAAAGATTTAAACTGGCATTGTACTGCTATAATTTTCTTTCAATACATAACTGTAAAATAGTTCTATTATTCTACCTGCCTGAAGACCCTCATGCTAAAGTTTATACATTAAATATATATATGTATAGTCATTTTATTGAAAGATCATTTTAATCAATAAATTTTACAAGAGACTGATTGATAGCTAAATATAACCCATCATCTGGAAACTGTTGTCCAAATTTGCCAAGATTCATAGTTCACAGCCTATCATGGTCTTAACATTAAACCTAGGTATTTCTTCGGCAATTTGCAGATCTGCCAAGTTACACATTCAAGGCAGATTGTGACTGTGACAGTGTCAGGGTTGAAAACATTCCATTATGAGTACACATCCTAAAAAGCCTTTTGATTTGTGTGAGTAGAAAGAAATTTATTGGTATAGTGAAGTAACAGTAAGCATTGAAGTTTACTGCCTTTTCATAGGTTTTCACTTTCTCATGACTGCCTGAAATAAGCAAGCATGTTATTCAGAAAAGATCAGAAAATAATTCTGTCATAATTTATAGGCAGAAAGTTGGGGACTTTCTTGTCAGTAAAGACTATGAAGCAGCAAGATGACTGCTTCAGAGATATCAGAAAAATGTCATACTATCACTTATAATAACTAGAGGAATATTTGTTTATCTCAGTAAGGCTGTAGGTGTCATCTTTCTTAAAGAGTAACTCATAGCTCTCCACATCTCAATATTTCCTGTTGAGAAAGCAATTAAAATTCTGTTAAAATGTCCAATTTTCATCTTAAAGATTAGTGATACCTTGAGCCACAGAGTAGCTATATTTCTGAGAGAAATTCATTATTACACAGTTGAAAGAGAAATACTGTATTGTTTCCTAACTATTGTCAAGGCATTAATAAAAATGTTGTTTTAAATATAGATAATTGTTCAATACTTGCAACAGCTAATGCTAATATCAGTGCTGGGAGATACCAGTCTGTCTAGAAAGTAGTGAAATCTAGACAATTTTATTATATTTTTATGATCAATTTAATTACTGGTTCCAAATTTTTGAATGTACACTACAAAAGAGTTACCATTTTGTATAGAAATTATTGCTTAATTATAGTTCTCAACTGTTTTTCCACGTAAGAGAGGAATTTCAGAAGATATTTCATCCCCTCAAATTTAAATTTATTGACTTGCATGGGCAGTTCAAATGCACACTTAGAAAAAAAAAATAAAAAATATATATATATATATGAAAGGAAGATGGTGTTTCCTTAAAAGACTTCAAGCTTTCTCCCACTACTTTCATGCTTTTTCATGTGTTTCGCCTGGAATGGTACTCACCCAATGTGGGTAACACTAGACCTTATATCTCCAAAGACTTTTAAGACAAAAATTTAGAACTGTAGGTCTTTCATCAGCTTTAGATGAAAGATAATCTATTTTAAAGAGAATACTAACACAACACTGAGCTAAAGCAAGGCTAAAAAGAAGATCAGAATATTGTCTCTATTGCTTGATGTTTTCTAAAAACAAACTGAAACAAACTTGGTCCAAAACATTTTATATCTTGATGCATAAATTGCTTTGGAGGGGGTGGTGGTGGTGTTTGTGTGAAATGTGTATAATCTCAAATAGAGTATAGTCCATGTTGGTAACAGGAAGGGCAAATAGTTCCCTAAGGGAGGGGTGTGGGAAATGGATTTGTAGAGAATTCTCAAAGCCTGACAGAAGGCACATATAATATGCATCTGTACAGATTCATTGTACGGATCTGCATGCAGTAGGACAGACATTGTTGAGAAAGAAATGGAACTAGAAACAAGATTCACATGATAGCTTTGCAAATAAACTAGACTAGATACTTTGGAGAAATAGAACTATGAAAGATGTATTGTAGCAGGACCCATGAGGGATAATTTTAAATTATTGGCTTTAAGGCATTAGCAGCATTGTGTGGCAAAAGCTGATAGGCCAAAAAATGCTCATAATGTATTGTAATTAGGAAATAATTTGGCTTCTGATTTTGATAGTGTGAATTGTAATATCTGTACCATCTCACCCTTCACATGAGACTGAAAATGGAATAGAAGTCTTTAAAACGTCTCTCAGGAGCGCTGTCTTTGGGTCAGAAAAAGGGATAATCCGATGGAAGAGGAGCCAGGAGTCCATCATGGTGCCATGAGCAGCATAGGCAGTGGTGTCACCAGCAAAGGTCCCATCCTGCCCTGGCTGAGCAAGACAGAAAGGTCCATAGGGACAGGATATGATCTAGGTCCGGACAGAAAACTGAGTCAGCAAGTTGAGATCAGATGTGCAAATAGCAACCAAGGGTGACCACTGTGCAGAGATCAGCTGGCAAATCCAGAGTAATGAGGTCCTCAGTCTGCAGGACAGGGTCTGGATCAGCAAGGTAAATAGTCAGGCACAAGACTGACTGTGATGCAAACAGGGAGCAAGGGTGGGAGGCCTTAGCTTAAAAACAGTTTCTGAAAGAAGGCAGGGTAAGTGCTCCCACTTCATTAAAGTCAGCTTTATTCATGGTCACTGCCTGTGCTTTTTATAAATGTACTCTAATCCAAATTATCAAGAGTGGGGAGATGAGCTCCGATCTCTGACAGAATAAAAATGTTGACCCCAGGTCTCTCAGGAGTCTGAAATTGGAAATATTTTAAAAAGAGACCTGATCAATCATCACAGAGTTTTGCAGGTGTTTAAGGCCTAGTTCCAGGAGCAAGACAGAAGGGGAGATCTCACTGAGGCAGAACTATCTCTCACAGTTAAGGAAAAAGTTTCTTCTTTTCTGTTCCTGGAGAAAATTAAGATTTAAAGCACATGTCTTTGTATCCTACTTTTTCTCACTGTCAGTGAGCTAAGACTATATTAGTGAGTAATTCTCTAATTACTGTAACTGTTATAAGTAGTGGTGTGGGCATTGGGAATTTTTTCTTTCCCTCTTTTGTGTTTTGTTTTGTTGTGGGAAAGAGAGTTGATTGGTTGGTTGGTTGGTTGATTGATGTTGTTTTTAGTTTTGTTTGGGGGTTTTTTGTTGGTTTTTTTTGTTGTTGTTGTGGTTTTTTGGGTTTTTTGGGGTTTTTGTGTGTGTGGGGGGGGGTTGGTTGGTTGGTTGGATGGTTTTTTGATTGGTTTGTTCTGTTTTCTTTCTTGTCAAGGAAGTCATGATATTAAATTCAGGTTTACTGCTTTCATTATACTGCCAAGGTAATGCAGTTTTGAGTGCTGGAAGATTCATGCTCTTTCATCCATATAATTCCTCTTCATTAATGTAAATAAACAAGACTGGAGTTTATAAAGAAATGGCTTACTGTAAGATAATACTTCGGTCCATGTTTGTTTCTTGCCCAAACTGAAGTTAGCCCTGCAGAGAAGAGCCCTGCATAAGAAAGGGATAATTCAGAAAACAAAAATATCACTTTCTATTTAGCCTGTGACTAACTCATGCACTAAAACAACTTAGTTGCATGTTTGGATTTTCCTGTTAGGCTGCTTCGATTTTTCATTATGTTTAAAGTACTAATCTCAATGAAACTGATTTTATCCTGCCTGAGTGAAAAGCAGAGGAAGAAGGAAAGGTAGCTAGAGGGTATCAAAGGTGCCTTATTAAACTTGGTGAAACTAATGTGTACTCTCCCATGAGTACAATTAAAGCTAAAGTGAGATGGTGGCACACTATATATTTTAGCAAAGAATTGGTTGATAGGCAAGAAATCATTTCAGCAAAATAATGAGAAAACTGTTCCTTTGAGATGTGCTGTGGAACTAACATGCATAATTTTTCCTCTGTCTCAGAAATCCTGAAATACTAATAGACCACAGAGGAAAAGAAAATCATTAAGTGACCAGGAATGAATCCTTGCCCATTTTGCAACATGATGAACAGAAAATAATCCTCTTTAGCTGTGTCATATTTTTTTTATTACACTGATAGTCTTAAATAATGTTATTTCATATTCAATTTACTGTGAAATTGTGAATTCTAGTTTTTTTAGTCCAGTTATAAAATCAAACAAAATTATGTTGAAAATAAAAATGGAACAGACATTAATGCTCCACTACACAGGCATTACACTTTTTTTCTGAAGTGTTTGTATGTAGAACAGTCCAAACTGGGTCATGTTTTTTATGCAAATTATTTTAAAAAGTTATATTAACAAATCATCCATGATATAGATATCACTCACTTCCCCCTTCGCTTGCTTTCCCTCTTTAAATGTTTGCTTATGAAGATTTTTTATAGATCTGTATATTTATACATGCATAACTTTATACTAAAAATAAAATACACCTATTAATATTATATAAATTAAGATATTTTTATTGATTATTTCTGTGAGAAAAAATTGTTCCATAATATTAAAAAACGGAATCAGATAACAAAAGTGAAAGTGTTTATTTTTCATATTTATACTGAGATAAGTTCAAATTTAAACCATATGATTACCTGATTAATATTTCTTTCAGTCCATCCTTGTCAAAAAAGCTTAGGGACTCTAAATGGGAGTATGCTTTCTGATTATTTAATAAAAAAATTATGAAACAGAATAATTCTGATGGTAGACCTAAGATTTGCATGATCCACTCTCTTTTAGATTTTTAAGCAACGCTCACCTTGTCACTAGGAAAAGCATTGGAACTTATGCTGACTATCTCTTCTCCCAGTTCTTTTCCTTCCTTGGTCCAGGGAACTACACATTTTCAGTGTAAGCAAAATATAATGTTGAAAGAAGCCTGACACTTTTCCACAGACGTGGTGAGCTTTCAGTGAAACTGAATCACAGTGAGACAGCAATACACTTAAATTGAAGTTTCAGAAAGGTACTGTGTCCCATGTTCAGCATTAGCTATGCACTCATTTGCATACTTCTAATAAATGGTAGCATTAGACACAGCAAAGTAAGGAGTTCTGCCAAGGTGAGTAGAACACTAGGCTGCTATATGATATGCAGAGAGCATCACCATGTGAAGATCTGCTTGGAATTATGCACGGAATAAACAAATTTGTTCCAGATATAAGGAAAGCAGAAAATTGGTTATGCTTTATGTTTCCGTGGCATTCAGGTGAGCTTTTCAGAGATTGCATGTGTGTATAAATATTTGTATCCCATTATTTCTGAAAGACAAGAGGATAGTTAGTCCCTTTTGTCCTTATGTTTTGCAAATAGAGAATTAAATGTTTGCACATTTCATGAGAGAACTTGTTTTCAGAATCCAAATAATCTCAAGGGATTCTTCTCTGTGTAAGAGTTGTCACAGTCTCTGAAAATAGAGATAGAATTTGAAGAAAAAGGCAGACATTTCACTTAGTGGGGGCTGAGCCTTTTTCCCAATGTTTAAATCTTATCAGTATCACAATCAAAAGGTTTGAAATTTCATAAGGCAGCAGTATTAGTTGTCAATACACGAAGAAACTCCCTTTTGAAAATAAAGTTGCTTCCACAACAAGGAATTCCCATTACTCCTTACAATCAGGTAAAAAATCTCCTTACATTTCTGGTCTCTGCTTACCATCTTTGTAAAATTCACAAGAAGTGTCCCCAAGAAGGAACCAGGGCTCCAGTATCTGTGTCCCTCAGGGGACCTTCAGTGCTTGAATTATCATAATGGCCCTGGCCTCAGAAGAGATTACTCAAAACATTTCCAAGTAATTTCACTTTTTCCTCCAAAAGTTGTAGTTTCATCAAAAATCATTGTTATTTGCAATTTGTCAGTATTAATGAGGTATGGATAGGGAATTATACTCAGAGAAAGGGAAGGGGAGTAACAAGCAGGGAGAAAGGCTTAAAAATGGCACTAAAGAGAATTATCACTGGACAGCAGCATCTACAACTTTCACAGGAGTTCTGCAAGAAGTTTATTACAATCCCAGATTTTTTGGAATTTGAGCTTCAGGCAAACCTATTTAATAATTACTGCCCCAAGAAAGCACTTGCACAGGGGTTTGTCCTACAACCTAGCACAGTATTTGCGTAAATTGTCCCATTCTAACTGGATAGAGGAAGGACTTGAACATCAAAATACTTCTGCCAGGCCAGTGACATAATGTGCAAGTCAGTAGCTCCTTTCTCAATTAAGGGTGTACTTGTGCTTTGGAGGGAAGTGGAAAGACAGAAATCTTTTGCACACTTGTATCACTACAGAATCACTGACTGAATATAAAAAATCTGTCATGAAACAGGAATGGTTTTTCCTTAGGCTCATCGATCTTTTTTTCCCCTATGATTTTGTCCTTTATCTTCTTTCAATGTATGGTATTATTCTTATTATTATTTTATTATTTACACATTGCTTCACCATTCCACATTCTGTCTATTCTTTTTTCCTATTTCTGCTTTATTCTTAGTTTGCAGCATTTTTCATCATCAAATAGCCTTTTTGTCCTTTTTCTACTTTTACTCTTTTCTCTCCTTCCTCCTATGTAGGAAGGAAACAACAAAGAAAATGTGAGTAAAAATATACTGGTGCATCCATCTGGGACTTTGCAGAATTAAATGTAACAAACTTGTGATCTGCAGAAATAAAATCAATCAATTGCAATTAAAATATCAACTAGTTCAATATTGTACCTCAAATATTTATTCAAAATTAATGAGTGATTAGAGTATCTATTCCCCTGCATATGTCTAGCTTCTGAGTGTTACAGAATCCATTAAATTTCTTTAAATGAAAAATAGATTATATAAATATGGTATTGCATTACTGAGATTCATTCTTTAGTGAAATAATTTCATTTATAAACTTTTCTAGCTAAAGCTAGTTAAAAACACTATTAGATTAAAACATACCTGAAGCCTAGGAACAAATAACAATGTACTGCCACTAGTAGGCTTGGAGGAAAAATCCAGTGTGACTTAGAGACGTAATTCTTTGGAATATATCAAGGTTTTTTATATGGATGGTATTACTCTTTGCAATCATTCCAGTCAAAAAGGGACTGCATTTATCAGCTGGCTAATTGATTGATTTAAAATAAAAATTGAAATAGGGTATAATGGGGTATAAAATTCTTCTCCACAGATATGGAGTGAATATCTCTGTTGCCTTTATTAACCTTTACATGCTAATGACCTGATTAATAGCTAATAGCCAGGCTTGGAGGAATAGGTTTTGGGTTTGCTTTGTTTTCTTCTGCAGTCTTTCTATTTTTTGCATGGTGACATTTTAGCTAGATAGGTAACTAAACAAGCTAAATGTTGTTAATCATAGGAACATGAATACAAGACAGGGGTAAAAACCTGTGAGACATAGGGATCCCTGAGATTTCATTATGTTTTGTCTTAATGTAAAGATTGTAAAACCATACATAGAACTGATTTTTAACAGAAGAGGTGAATTGTTATATGCAATCTTATACCTGAATTTTTCCTGAGAGGCCAGGCATTTCTCTCTGACACTAAATTTACTTATTCTTATTTAGGACAGAGCATGGCCATTGTTCATTATTAAAATAAGCATTATTCCACTTATTTCAATATGAAAATGGATCCTTGCTAGATGAAATATCACATGCTGTACCTTTTCAGATAATATTCTGCTTTGGAAGGAGTTAAAAGTCCCCTTGCACTTTGTCAACTCAAACTGTCATTCTGTGGATAGATGAAAGAATCAGTCAGCAAAGAGGGGAATATCAGCTCAGGTTACAAAATTACATTCTTTTTCTCAATAGGTCAAAATGAAACAAAATGTTCTATTTGACTCAAGGTATTTTTCTAGGAGTTTGGGTTTTTTGTTTGTTTGGCTTTTTTGTTTGTTTGTTTTTTGTTTTTTGTTTTTGTTTTTGTTTTTGCCATGATAAGAAATAAGGCTTCCTGAAATTTTGGACTGAGTTAAATCTTACTCACCAGTCTCTAAAGCAAAATTTCCACCATCATCTTGGGCCTTGGTTTCTATTTTATCTGCATCTTAATATCAGGTGGCTAAATGGCAGAAGATATTTCCTAGCTGTTTTGTCCTTGCCAAAGGCCACAGAGACCTAGATTAAATACTTACTGAAAAAAAACTCCCAGAAACAAAACAGTTTCCATTTGTGTTAAGACTACATTTAAATCTATTTCCTGATAAGCAGTCTAGTGCTGTCCTTGGTATCCTGGTCTCCTATTTAGAATAAAAGTTATTAGCTAGAGGATGAAAACTGCAGGAAAAACAAGCTTCTGAAATGTTATGACATATAAAAAAATTATTGTTTCTTTTCATTCTTTTCTCTGCCAAATTAAAAAAAAATCACAACCCTTCTGGAGGTGTATAATGATAAAGGCAGCAACCTATGCAGCTGTCTCACTAGATATCTTCAATCAAATTCAATAAAAGATGAGTTATGTGAACTTATGTCTCTGCCTTTCCCACTGAGATGCCAAAGTCTGGATGAGTGTGTTTGATTTGAGAGCCCATGTTTTAGGGATAAAAATAGCTCTTTCTGGTAAGTTTGCAAATAGATATCTCGATTTTCAGATGGAAAAATAAATGAAGCAGAGCAAAGTAGGACAAAGGTGTTGCCAAGTGTCCTCCTTTCAAACACCCAAGGATGTGTCAGTGTAAGAATAATGCGTTCAGATCTGCTCAGCAATACCAGGAGCACCAACTGCAGGTTCGATCAGAGATGGAGAAATTTGCCTGACTGAGATATTTGTGTCTTTATAAATATTGACTGAGGAATGTGACTAGCATTAGCTGAAGGTTTCTCGGGCTCTCTTGGTTTTTACCAGCTCCTAAATGTGTTACAAACATTTTCATAATAGAGGATGTAACAGTGAATGACTCACAGGTGAATTTGTTATGGTGTCAATTTTTTTTTCTGTTCAAAAACAGCCTGCTTGTTACTATAGTGGCAGATATGCAAAAGTCAGTGGGTTTGGTTTTGTTTTGGGTTAAGGTTTTTTCTCTTGTGTGTGTAGTTTTCCTGCCTATATTTACATTGGAAACAAATCTTAAGAAAGTATTCAGAATATAGATATGAATCAGCTTCTTAGGTTTTACCTAAGAATATTGGGAAAATGTACAGTTCCCAAAGTTTCTGAACATTTATCTGTGCATGTTTGCTTACAGGAGCCCACCATACCAGATGCACACAATGCTGCCCAGGTTTGGACTGTACAGCAAACTTCGCTGCACTAACAGTTGGCACTTTATTTGTGGCTACACCCTTTACTTCCAAATGCACGGCACTTCAGCTTCAGGGTAAGAAAAAACATCCTCCTTCATTTCCCGCTGGTAAAAGTTAATGCTTTCCAGATAATGAAATAACTTCCCTGCAGCCAGGGATCTTTCCTTGGTTAGTTCCTGCAGCTAAGGGAAGCACAGCAAGGCCCTACCAATCATTTCTGTGCTTGATCTAGAAATTCTCTCTCATAGAGAAGAAATAACAGGGTTTTTTCTTGTTAGTGCAAGAGAAATCAGCTGCCAGGAGAAGGCAGAATGAAAGATTCTGTGGACAACAGTCTCCCAGAGACAGCTCTTTCTCCTTAGTTTTCTTTCAAATTCCTTATGTTAGTTTGTAATGGTGAAAAACCCCCAGAGATGTCAACATCAGGACATAATCACAACTGTCCATTTTACACTGAACATTGAGGCAGCAAGTTCTAAATGGCTTATCCCAGAGACACAGGATTTGCACACCACAGCAGATGCCATGAGGACTGCTCATGTAAGCTGTTGTATGGTCTCTTTACTCTTTTGTGCACAATGGTCTTACAGTCAGGAGCACCACAAAGATTTAACTATGCTGGATTTACACAGAAAAAAAAACTTAATAGCTTGGAAATTCTTAGAGGTTGTTTGCAATTGTACATTTTTGCTCACACATTGGCCTTGTAGAACTAGTACCTCTTATACTCACCTTGCAAAGTGTAAAGATTTATGTTGGGAACATATACAGCCTCCAGCAAAGCAGGATACCTTGATGTAATTGAGCCTCTACTGAACAATACCTAATTTATAAGAATGTGGAACTCATTATAGCTAAACTCATATATATTACTGTGTTTGTTTGTTTGTTTGTTTTCCTCCTCAGAGGAAAGAAATATTGAGTAGAGAGAAAAGGTGTAGATATGGAATAGCATTTTGTTCCTGCAAAATTATTATTAGTCTGAAATGATTTTCCATTTACTGTAATTTGCTCAGTGATCAGAGGAAGAATGTATTAATTTTTCATTGCATTTGTTTTCATGGAAAATTTGGTGATTACTATTATTAGGATTATGGACTGCATCATTTTTCCTTATAACACATGCTTTCACAGGTCCAATTGGTTGTGCATTAACAAAACAAAGAAGCAATAGAAGTATTTTTTTTTTAGCTCAGATAAGAATAAAAACAGATTTATGGGATTTTCTTTTTCTTAGAGTCTGTTATGATATCAAATTTGGTCAGTGTTCCCTCCAGTAGGATAGCTATAGGAACTTACTTTTTCTTTCCTTCAAAAGAGAAAAGTTTTGAGATTTAGCATTGCTGTCCTTGTGTGTTTTGTGTGTCTGTCAGAGATAAAATTGTCACTCTCCATCCTGGCTTCCACACATTGTAATACCTTAGTCTTTCCTTAATTTTTCTGGAAGGTATGTAAACACGATATTGGTGTTCACTCTCCTTCATACAAATTACAAGTAGTGTTGTTTCATCTGCATTTTGAATACCTCTCTTCTTTTCCAGGGTGAGTTACTAAAACTTGAGAATTTCAGTCTGCACATCTTGATTTTTTATTCCAATTTCACGTGAAAGAATGATTCCTCCATTTTCTTACTGCTTTGTAACAGAGTAGAGTTTGTCTTTCAGTGATTTCCTTACTTTGAAAACTTTTACAAAACAAGACTTTCTATGCTAGGAGGTCCTACAGGATAATTTGAATTTCTGAACACTGGTTTATCTTAGCTCTTATGCTGCATCAGCAAAACAAAAATGCAGTTTCAAAACCAGACTTGGGATATCAATGGTGAAAGAGTGCTGCAAAAAAATGTCTCATGCCCTGTACAATGAATATTTCAGCTTCAATATTGCCTATTGGTTGTATAGAGTTAAATAAAACCCAAAAAATCCTAATATTCCAAGGGTATGCTACAGAAATGACTAAAGAATTGCTAAAATTTAATGCTTTATGTAGAACCTACCTGCAGGAAATCTTTATTTTATGGAGTCATTTAGATATTGACAGCCTGAGATTTAGGATAAGCCATTCTTGAGTTTTGCAGTATTTTCAAAGTAATAAAATTATGCTCATATGTTTCTTGAGTTTCAAAAAGTTAGTTAGTTGAGTTTTCTTGCTTCTAGATATCCCAAGTTAAAAATGAATATGTATAGACTACTCAGAAGCATTTTAGGTTTTTATTTACAATGTTCAGGGATTTTCTGATACTTAAGAGATTAAAATGATTTGTAACTCTCTATGTATAAAGTGCACTGTGCATTTGAGGTTTTCTACACATATTTTATTTGTACTGTAATGTTATTACAAGTATAAAAGGGCAGAATTATTTATATTAGCAGTAGAACAGCAACACTCCTTTCTTAGATTATGTTGATGTCTCAGAGATTTTTTTAAATATACTATTTATATATGCTCTACAAATTTCTTTATGCATTTCTCAACATATTTTCTTTTTGTGGACATTTTAGGATAAGGATAAATTCACTTAATAACTGTGCCTTCATTTAAAAATAATGACTATTTATCTCCTGAATAATTGCTGTATTGGTGATTACTTACAAAAAAACCCATTTACAACTCTGCACAGTGAATAAATTGGTAGTAAAAAATATATATATGCTAAATAATTTTTTCAATCTCCCACTCTAGGAGAAATGATCTTGCTTTAAAAACAAACCAGAAATACATGTAGCAGGGCACTATAAAATCAATACAATTTTTTTTTCCTAAAATGAGTCTTTATAAATATATCTACAGTGACATGCTTACAGCTCAGTAAGTTGATCATTCAGGACATTTCCTCTACCACTAGTGACAATAAAAGATAGTTAGCTCCACACAATCAATCATGTGCATTGAACCAATACTTACAATGTGGTAAAGAGAAATATTGTTCATCTAAGTTGAAGACATTATAAATCCTTTTGTAATCATATAAAATCTTTCCTATAGAAACTTGTCTAATAACTCTATTAAGATGTTTGCCATCTATTTATATAAGCTAAACTTCAAAAAAGACCCTTATTAGAGTGCTTCAACTACAGATAACAATGGATTTTCTCTGTCTTCTGAGTTTTATGATTCAAAATCCCTTCTATTTATTAAAGTAGCAGGGATGGGAAGCTATAGTCACATATCTCAGGTGGGACCCTGAGTGGGATTGAAAGCAAAATTTTAAAAGGGAGAAGTGTGAATGGGAAAATCAGGGAATATTTTTGTGTTAAATGTCTTGGCAGTTAAGGAAAAAGGTAAGCAGGTGGAATGCTGTTCTGAACAGTTCTAGAGCATTTCAAGAACTGAACCAAGTCACAACAAATTATACACATAGTTAGAGAAAACTCTTTGGGATATTTTTGATAGATATTCTGCTTGGAATAATAATAACATCCATATACTACTATTCATTATCATATGATAGCCAGAAAAAAGTGAGTGACAACACAACCATTGATGCTGAATGTACTGGATAAATGCTTTTGAAATTGCTTCACAGGACCTGTTGAGGCCTTCTGCTTGCCTTTCATTCATCATTGTGTAGCCTATACCAACCTAGATAAGAGGACATGTTCTCATCAATTTTTTTGAAGTTATTCTTACAGTAACAAAGCAAACTGCAGTGTAAGTCTCTGAAACAATCCTAGTGTAATACAGTTCTGGAGTCTTGTTGAACACTTTTATCAATCTTTAGCCAATAGTGCAGGCAAAGGTTTGGAAAGCAGGCAGAGCACAGCTCCATCTCTTCATATCCTGCTTTCAATAATGGTCATTAGAAGGTTTATATATATATATATATATTTGTTTTGAGTAATCCTTCATATTCTAATCAGGTCTCAGATGCTTTTAGATGCTTAAACTCTGTAGTCAAGAGTCCTATGTGATTTTTTTTTTCTATTGGTTTGTCTAGCTGTTATGAACCCATGCTGTCAGCTTCTACTACTTGATCTGTGACTGAGTTCCACATCCTAACTATTTATTGACTTAACCTTGTTTTTGAGTGTGTGCCTGTTATGTGTGCTAAGTCCTAATACCTGTGTTTGGAAACACAGTGAACACCCCATTCATACTCACCCTCTCTATTTATAATTTTGTATTCCTCCATAATTTCTCAGTCAGTCCTGTATTTTGCAAGCTCAAGAAACTTCATTTATCCAGTTTTTTTCTATATGAACTGTTAATAGCTTTTCTCATCATTGCCGTCCATTTGTCCTCTGAGAAAAGAGGACCAACAACAAACATAATTTTCAAGATTTGACATGTCATGGACCTGCACAGTGGTAAAATAATATTTTTTCTTAATTTTCCTATTTTTTAAAATAATAGCTTGTAACATTGCAAATTTTCACCTCTACTGAACTTAGGTTTTCTTGTCATTTTACTGTACAGCTAAAAGGACATTCTCTTGCCTGATATTCCTGAAACTCTGAGGACACCATTGCACATGTCAGACTGAATCTGGGTTTTGTTTTTTGTTCTCCAGTGTGTCGCACTGTATCAATACTGAATTTTGGCTATCCATTTTCGTCCATTTAATACCATGAATGTTTTTCACAATCAGCAACTGCCTGCTCTGTTGTGATTGGTGTTATATGCTAACAGCCTTTGCTACTACCCTGATATTTCCATAACTGTTATGAACTTAATATTAAGCACACCTCAGGTGATTTCACCAATGTCTTTCGTGTGTCATGAAAATTATAAATTGTTCTGTCACTTTTATCTCTCAACCTGTTTAATCCCTGCGAAATTTTGTTATTCCTTGGCCATTTCTCTTCTTTAAGAATTATTGATGATAAATCATGTTGCAAACTGCTTGGAAGTCTGAGTAGACTATAGCAAGTGCATTTCCCTTATTCCTGTACTAGCTTTTTCAAGGAACTGCATCAAGTCTTTGATGTCTTTGGTACATCTTACAAAAAACATGTTGACTGCTTCTCAGTGTATCGTATCCATACACTAAATTCTGTTTCTTATTATAGTTTCTAAAAATTTCCTGGCACAGGCATCAGAGATAATGGTCAGTAGTTCCACAGAATTCCATGAAAAAGAGGCTTAACAGATGTAATCCTCCAGCCTGTTGGTGCTTGAAAAGAATTAAGAGAGAGGTTTTGCACCAAAGTAGTAGATCACTGTTTCAAATTCAGATTTTTCTAGAAGTGTCAGATGAGTATGCAATAGGCATTTATTAATACCTTCTCTTCTTCTATCAACTTTGTGTTTCTTCTTTCTTTTATTCCATCTGCTTATATCTGCATATTGTGCATCTGCCTATGTAACAAGCTGTCCAAATAAAAAAACTGCAACTGGGTTTCTAATATGTTACGTTGAAAAAAGAAAAATTAAACAATTGAAAATAGATTAATCCAAGCAAAAAAAATCTAAAATCACAATCATAGTAAAAAAAACCAAGTATGAAGATGTAAATCAACAGGCCATGGTTTATGTCCCCCATATAGACCTAACTAATAAAGAAAAAAATCCTCTGGCAATTTGTATGCCCCTAATTTGAAACTGTTAGCAGAAAAAAAAGCTTCTTAAAGACAATGGTAAATAAGCTTTCAAATCCCAGCTGTCAGAGACATACACCCCACTCCGGGGTATCAAATGAGGGATCATACCTTCTGTACACCATTCCAGGAGGAATCATTAGGTAACTCACAAGGAAGGGTCTGGCTGATATACTGAAATGCTGGCTGAATCTCACATCCATGAGTTGAACATGCAACCTCTCCTGTATAATTCCAGCATTACCACCTTTCTTCAACCTTCCCATATTTTCCTTCTTTCTTATTTATTTTTTTCTCTTTAATTGCATCTAATACATTCACTCGAAACTACTGTGAGCTGTGATCAGCTACACGTTCCATCACAAGTAACCTGACATGGGTTATGCTTATGGCTGCTGAAGTGAGAAGAGGCTGATGACTGCCTCTCAAAAGCAGTAATGTTACAAACAGCAGTGAGGATCACAGACACAAATGGCATTTTGCTTGTCTTTTTATTTTGTTTTCTGCATTTTCTTGTATATTTTTCTTCAAAGCAACAGCTTTTTTATTTTTCACCACAAATCTAGTTCATGTCACCTTACTTTGTCTTAAAAAGGACAGTTGTATTCATCTTTACTTCTAGTATACCACCAAACTGTTTTTTTCCTTGGCAATTTCTCAGAAATAGTGAGGAAAGCAAATCAAAAGACATTGTCAAAATGAAGACTAAAATATTTTGTATTTAAAGCTTGAATTATTTTTCATATTTTTCACTGCAGGCTAAGAAGAACCTAGCCTGCTGAGACCTGTCTTAAAATCTGTGAATCTTAACAGTCCATTGTTGAATGGCAACATTGTCTTTGCACCTTTGTTTGACACCCTGAGCTCAAGTATTTCATCAAAGTCTACAGAGCTCCTGACAGCCTTCTTTATTCTGAAGAGAAATCCCACCTCATTGTCAAGAAACAACATTTAGGGGCTGATAGTCTTCAGTAGCTGCTGCTGGCTTAGATTTGACTCTGTCACCCATTTAGAACAGAATCTGTGGACACAGGAAGCAATATTCTATGAAGGAAATGTGCCCTTGAGGAGGCCTAGGTTGGATATTGCAGGAAAGTTTCTCAGGGAACTCACAACCTAATTAGAGAAAGGCAAGCCAGAATCAAAAGCATAAAAAACAGGTTGAGATGAAGGATGAAAAAAACCACAGCAAGAGCATATTTGTTTTACTACTAGACTTATTGGAATTCTGAAATAAATGACAGCTTATGTGCTAGAGTGAGTGTAAGCAGCTGTTCTATTAATTTTTCTTCTTCCCATGTGTGCTAGTCCTAACAGTATTGCATTGGAAACACAAGAGGTAGAGGCAGGAATGTCAGAGAAAAGACTTTTTTTTCCCCAGTTCTTTTGTCCCTGTTAAAGAAGAATCATGAAATGCTTTACTGTTTCTTCCAGTGACAGAAAGAAAGATGGGATCTAAATGTAGAAGTACAATGAAGCATGTGCTATTTCTTTGTTATATGTTCTTACTTCTAATGTTTATATATTAAAGAATTATGGAGACTTGAATACTATACACAAGATTTTTTCCCCTTTAATTGGGATTTTTGGAGACCTATAAGGTTCTCTATCATGATAGTAATTCACAAGATAAATCTATTTTATATTTCAAAAGTATTTTTAAATTTATTTTTATATTTTAAATGTATTTTATATTTTAAAGGCTTATGATGCAGAAAAAATACTCATTGTATGGATGGAGTACACATGTAGACAATAGAGAAATAGGTTGCTCAGTCTCAGGGGAAATCTGGATATGCAGATAAGGATAATGCTCGGGAGACCTTGAGTCTTAAAACTGTTGCCCAACCACTTGTCCATAAGTAATTCTCTGTACTTACTTGTCCATAAGTAAATCTCAGGATTAAAAATGGCTGAACTGGACCAAATCTGTGTACAGTAGTGTTTCCTAAACACTTTGACACAATAGTTTTGCACTCTTTGTGCTCAAGATATTTTGTAATTTGTAGCCACAAAAGTTTCCTTTGTCTTTGATGCTACTCAGTGGAGTTTTCTTCCAAAAGTTAGTCTAATCAACCCTGAAACACTTGAAACACTATGCAAAGATGACTTCAAAATTTAAATGTGCATTTCTTTTGTGAACAAAGTACCTTTACATAATCTAATATTCATTAGTTATTATTCCAGAAAATAGCTGTGAACAATAAGTTCATATTCACTTTTTCCAAGTCAGTTAGAATTCTGTTAATAAAAATAATATGCCTCCTTGGCTGCCCTTTGTCCAGCTAGGGTTTTTCTCTTTGCTGGTTTATGCTCCACTGGATTCTTAATAATCTCTATTAGTCTGTTAGCTTTTTTTTGTTTGCTTTTTTTTTTGCCTTTTTTTTTTTTTTTTCCCCCCTCCAAATAATGCAAATACCGGCAATATAAGGAAGCAAACAAACAGGGGACCACACCATATATTTTTGGACTGTTTGTCATTTAAAGTATTCATGATACTTAGAACATCTCTTTTGTTTAGGTTTGGCTGGTTTTGTTTTGGTCTTTTTTTTTTTTTTTCTTTGAAGGGTTTTGCTTGGTTTTTTTTCCA
>VWYN01013974.1:217441-253107 GCA_013400075.1 Hippolais icterina | reverse complement strand
AAAAAAAAAAAAAAAAAAAAAGTTGTTTTATATCTGGACCCAGTATGAAATACTTTACTGATTTTAAATTTTAAGATTTCTGTGTTGGCCAGTCCAGAAAATGATACATCTGTACTCCATTAAAATATAGTGTGAACACAATTAATTAAAGATGCTGACTGTTTCTAAAATGCCCTGCAAATATTTCTTTGCAAACACATAAAACAGTGTCAGGTATAGGATGAAAGGCAACTTTGCTGCTTGATCTTAGCAGTGAACTGTAGAATAATGTACAGCTGAGTAACACATTAACATCTTCAAAGACTATGATTTCCATTTCTTATTATACAAAAGAGAAACTCAAAACCCTAAAAACATAAAGCAAAGGAAGAGAGAGTGTAGAAATAATATTAGTTAATTTATCAACTACCTGAAATGCTGTGGCGTCAAGTTAAATTTTGATAAACATAAATCATATTTATCATAGTTGAGTAAATCTTTGGAAACATTTTCCTTCCTTTCCACTTCAATTTTAAACTTAAAAAATGTTTCTAATGGTGATTATATTTTGATAAATGATTTAGGGCATGACTTATAGGTGGATTCTGCAGTGGTCTGAATATTTGTACATGAGATATTGCAGCACAGGTGATAGAAAACTGAGTTAGTGCAGAAAGCAACAGTATTACCCATATTCTCTGTCAAAGCTGTCATGATTTGGCACTGGTGCTTGCACTGCACTTTCATGGTGGACTTCTGGCAGCTGCTGTTCATAACACAACTTCAGCTGAAAAGATTGATACCAGCCTTCACCTAAATAAAATAACTTTCTTTCTGAAAAATGGTTGGAACATGCTTAAGTATGAAAGGGGAAAATTCTACGCTGTGTTTCCTGTTCAGGATATTGAAAAATGGGCCATGTTTTGCAAAAACTATAGGAATGATCTTTATTTTTTCTGGCTGGATTTGATATAGAGGTTAAGGTTGTGTATCAAGACTTGCAAATACACATTTAAGCCTTAATTTAGTCTATGGTCTAAAAGACCTTGAAGTTTTCATTAAATTATTTGTCTGAAATGAAGTTGCCTGAAAGTAAAATTCAAGTAGAAAATAAAGTGAGACAGTAACTCAGATGTTCCATACATTTTTTTTCTGCTGAGTAAATATTATGATTGGCAAATTATTTACTTTTAATAATGTAAAATAATGAGGTTTGCATTAGAGGCAGAGCATTAATTAAGATGGAAGTAATAAGATTATTAAAAGAAAGGAAAACTTAGAATATACATCTGAATATCCAGTAGATGGAGCTTCTTACCTCTAAAATGCTTCATTTTATCAGAGTAAATTTGACTTTAAAACAGTTGTTAAGATGCAGCCCAAAACTAAATACAAAAATTACAGCAAAGCAAAGATTGTATCAAAGCCAGATAAGACTGTCACATGATCAAAAACCCTAAGATGCTTTTAGAAGCACATTTTATCTGCTGTCTTTTCCTCAGTGGCACATTTATTGATGCTAAAATAAGAGTATTTGATTAGGAAATACTGGACAAATAGATATTTATTATAGTTTTCTGTCTGTTTTTTTTTTTTGATTGTGAAGTTTTTTCGGTTTTGTATTTATTGATGTGCAATGCCTAGATTTGCACATTCAAGAGTTAAGCAGCAAGTCTTATTACTTTCTGCAGATTTTAGTTCCAGAGATCACCAAGAAATATTTTTTGAGATTTCAGAAAGACGTAATGAATACTGAGTTGAATATAAGTCAGAGAAATGTTTTCAGATACTCTGCATGGAATTATTTAACCTTAATTTCTGGTGAGAAGATATTAGAGACTAATATAATTAGACTCAATGAATTCTATATGAAATATTATTGTAAATTGAAGTTAATATTTTTGAGGAAAACTTGAGATAACTTGAGAATAGGCTAATAGATTCATATTTTTACTGTAGAATGATATTTGAACTAGCCTTTAGTTTTGATGAAGGATAGCATTTACCCTGTTTTATATAGCATGTTTATCCAGAAAGCTTGAACAGAGGCAGAAAGCTGACTTCAAAGATAAATAAATGTTTCTGGAAGGATGGACTTTGAAGACCAAGGGAAGGCAGTTGCTGCACCTTCATATTTATATTCTAGGGGCATATTCAATCATTTCCTCTGCAGCAGTTTGGATTCAGCTTCTGATGCTTGAAAAGATACCTAAAGCTCAGCCTGTGTTAACAGAATTCCACCTGAGGTAGACAAAAGACGGAAGACCTCAGTGTCAAGTGTCTGTAGCAGTCAGACCTAGATACTGGTAGGTATTTGAGTTTGGTGATGGTGGATAAAAAGAACAGTAAAATTTCTTAGGCTTTACGTTGCTGCTGTGAGTGATTTTGCATTATTATTGCACAAATATCTGTGAAATCTGGTACTGTTGGAATAGCATAATATATAATACAAGGTCGAATTGAAATAAATCTTGAGTATCTTAAGATTTCTGCATCTATCAGCCTGTTTTACTCAAAAAGATAAAGTTACAGGACAGAACATGAGACCTTTATTAATAACCCAGATTTGCACTGGAAAACTGCAGAGAGGCAGTGTCTATTAGCTTGGATGAAGTGTGTCTTTGAATCTTGTGAAGCAATGCAGTTCAGATAAGTAAAGTGACTTTCAGATTGTCTGTGCCTATCAGCATAGATGATAAACTACAATGATAAACTCTTTCTGGATTTTAAGCCAGATGATTTCAGAAAATAATGAATTATTATCTCTGAGTTTGTCCCCCTCCCCTGAGTTTCTTGTATTCATGTTCATACCTTTGCAAAAAGACTGTGTTTTCACACAGGAGCACAAAACAGGTAAAGATTTTAAAATGCATTAAAAATTCAGATTTTCTTTAGGACTCCACAAACGTGTTTCTCTTTGCAATAATTTGCACCTGGCTTTAATGTCCCTTTTTGAACTGTTAAATCCCACCAGAAGATATAGGAATTCCTCCATTTCCTTCCCAAAAACCTATTTTACCTTTCTCTAGAGAAAATTGTAACTCTTCTCTCTGTATTTTCTTGCCTTCTTTTTATTCTCTGTTTTCTCCATGGACAACTGTTTTCTGCATTGATGGAAAATCTGTTTCAGTAGATTCCCATGGGGCAGACTGGCACGTTGAGGAAAACCCCTGTGGATTTCTGTTCTTTGTTCAAGGCCAGGCAAACACAGAGGGAGTCTGTGCCTGCTGAGCTCTCTGCCAGTAGCAACCAGGGAAAAATGCTGTGAGGAGTCTCCCTTGTTCTGGTGCTGTTGGATGTGTGGGTAGTTAGACACAGTGGACAGTGTAGGGATTAGGTTCAGCAAAGAAAGTCAAGGAGGCTGAAGGCAAGACACTTTAGGAGTCTCTTGAGGCCAGCAACAGGGGTAGAGATGTTCATGCCAAGCAGACATGAGCCCTCTCATCTCTAATTCCTGTTCCTTCGTGGCCCTTTATAACAGTGCTGGCAGAAATAGACTGACTGCCTTTGAAGTCTGTAGAGAAAGATGCAAGATAGAAAGAAAAGAGAGCTGGACTTGTCAGTTGGAACTGGAAATACGGTACAAGCTTTCAGGGGTCCCTGAGGCCTCTACTTTCAGATCAGTGAAAGAACAGCTCTACGTGAAAGAATAGGGGCTCGTTGTACTCTAGAGTGGGAGAATGAGCTCCTGGGGTTCTGCTGAATGAAAGGGAAAATGAAAAGGAGGGAATGCTGCTCAGAAACACTATTTTGTGTGGCATGGAGTTCAGCTGTCTCCTACCAGTTCAGAGTAGGGGACTGTAGCATGACATGATGAGGGTTAAGATGAGACCAGAGGGCAAACTGCATAGCCATAGGCATAAAAGTGTCAGTGAAAATGCTTTGCTCAAGGCCCTCCAACACTACATTCTCAGTGGTGGTAATGGCAGGAGAGGGGCTCTTTCTGCTGTGCTGCTGAATGGGATAGGATGCTTTCAACAATTTTTCTTGAAAAAAACATTGATAGAGGGAGAGTAGATGATTGTAATAAATGCCGTGTTTGCAAAAATCACTGCAAGATGCATTGGATTGATAGGAAGGAAAATCTGGATGTTAAAAGAACTGTTTATTCACAATATGCATCCATAAGACAGTTAAAATATAATTTCTTAGAAAACATATGAGATTTATTGTTCACATTCTCATTTTGCATAAATTTTCTTTGTTCCTTGGTTCAACACAGAATACATGAAATGTCCTAAATGCTTTGAAAACAGTATCACAAAGCACAAAGCAACAAAAATATTCTGCCCCTATAGTGCATGTTCTTCAGACAATATCATTTTATTACCAACATTTAAAAAACCATGCAGAAATGGGTCAGCAACCCATTTGAATGACTTTACAGTATATTCAATGGTGTACTTAGACAAAAGAAATTCAACTCACCTGACTGCTAAAGATAACTGAACAAGACAATTTCTTACATGACAAGGATCTGCACACTATAGCTAACAGTATTGTAGTGATGTAGAAATATTGGATAACTTTAATTTTATGGAGTGGACTTAAACCTACATTTATTTGGTTTGGATTGGTTTGGCTTTTGGAAAGCTGCAATTAAAAAGATGTAATTATTTCTTAGCATGGCTGAGGGTGATATTTAACTGAAAACAACCCAGAGGAAAACAAGCTTGTGAATCTATAAAGGGATCAGAATAATGTAGTTATGGTAGTTAAGGTTTAGTGCGAAAACAGTTCAAAGAAAGTAGGATTGTAATTTAAAATAACATCTCATTAGTTGGTTTAATTACTCACTGCCAGCTCTAATTGGTTTTTAAGCCTGGAAACCAAAAAAACACATAGCATTTAGGAAAAAGAAAGGATTTTTACCCCTGGTAAGCTGGGCATAAGATGAAGGTTCCTTTGGCAAAGCATAAGATTCTGACTAGGTTTCTTAGCTACTCTGAATTATACTGATTATTCTGTATTTGGAAATTAGGTCAAACAGCTGCAATATTAATTGCATCTTTCTCTAGCATTTTCTTAACTTTTCCTTATCAGTAACAAAAATATTTCAAAAGTTTTTTTAAACTATTCTTCTATATCTGCTAATAGATAAGTAGTTTCTAGGTGATAATTTAATATGCAATGTTTCTTTATGTCCTCACAAGCCTTCTAATAGAGAGTTATCTTCAACCTTCTGTTCATGTAGTAGTTTGTGTAAGTGGCTGTCAGAGATCATGGCACACAGAGTTTGCCACTTAGTAACACAGAACAGAAAGGCCATCCCAAAATAAGATTAGCAATCCACCCAGAAAATGAGTAATAATGAGAAAACTACTTACTTTTGATGTTCATTAGCCCAGTATGAAATCTGTGTTAAATCTTGAATCAGGCTTAGGGACTACAAATTCCTGTCCATCACAGTAGGGAATTATGTACTAAGTCTGTTTCTGATCAGACTTTATTAAGTAATTTCTTTTCCCTCAACCCAGAAATCCAGAACACTTTGAAACACTAGTTCTATTTTAAAATTAAATCTTGCACATTCTTTTCATTTCAAGTGATTCAGATTTCATAAGAATGAATATTCTAAGACAGCATGTAAATCCACAAGTATTTATGTGAGTCTATTATCCTCTCATGATGCTTGAAAAGATACCTAAAGGTAAACCTCCAAGGTTGAGTCAAACCGTGAAACAGTGCCTTGTCATCTGCAGTTTGATTAAATATCTTAGAGAAAACTAGAAAATCAATCTTTTAATTGTCTTCTTGGAAAATCAAGGAAAAACTATAATAACTGCTTGCCTAGTCCTAAAGTGGTAGGTAGGTTTTTCTCCCCAGTTACCTCAGGTAACAGCAACAGTGTTAAACTTTTGACATTGACCCTAATCAATATTCTTACACTTCTCTTGAATCAGATCACTTTTAAAGGCTTTCTTCATAAATTCTCCAAGTAAGATGAAATATTTTGATATTTTACAGTGCCTCCTTGGTCTTTCCTGTGTTGGAATAAGTACATGAGGGTGGTGGGAATGTGGGAGTCTGACTATGCTGATGACCTTTGCTTCATTCTGTATCTGACATTGATACCCTTAACTGGTGGCTGGAAGAGATAAAGGTATTCATATCATCTAGATAACTGAGTTAACCAAGGATTCCTGAGCACATTTTATTTCTTGGGTTTTCGAGGTAGGGTTTTCTTTAATATGCAAAATACTGTAAAGGGTAGCCAAAATTTTCTGGTCACATATCTTCATGTCAAACCAACTTTTAAAAAATTATTAAGAGGAGGATGCATTTCACTTGAGTCAACATTTTACCCATGCATTTTGTTAAACAAAACCAAAATCATGATTCTGGCCAAAGTTTAATTTTCCACACATTTTTCAAAATCAAAAAAAATGGGATTTAAGATTTTAGAATCACCTTTTCTAAAATTTATAAATGTTCATAATTGTTAAATCTCTAGCTTATTTGGAACTATTCCATTCAAGAATCTACCTTTTTTTGAACACTTTATGTTGTTGTAATGAAAACAACAGTTAGTGAAAATGTTAATTCTGGAATCCTCAATTTTAATAGATGAAGTATTTTTCAGGAGTAGCTTTGATAATGAAATTAGTTCTTCCCAGGCTTTCCAATCCTTTTAAAATTTCAAGGCCAAGGTACATTTTTATGTCTGTATCATGCAGATGGTATTGTAGTCTATTTTGAATAATTATTTTTTCAGTCAATCTTGACTGGTAACTGTAGTGATGCTGTCAGTTAAATATTGATTATTTATATAATTATCAGACCTGCCTATATGTGACAGTAGGTGTATTTATATAATTATCAGACCTGCCTATATGTGACAGTAGGTGCTTTAAAACTTAGTGCATATGGTGAAGGCAATAGGATAGCAGAGCACCTCATTAAACTTACATCTATGTTTCAAATAATTGAAGGAAATTACAAATATTTTATAGATGTACTTGTAATTTAGATGCCTTTACAGTTTTGAATATAATTTTCCTAGCACATTCCCCTGAAGCAAAACTAAACAAAAGAAACAAAAAGGAAACTAATTATAGTTGCTTCCTTGCAGTTTTTCGATTCTCTGAGGCACCTTTATGACCAGTCATGATACCTCCTCATTTCGGAGTTAATGAGGCAAGAAGATGAAAGTTGTTTCAATTCTTGTTCTTCTATTTCTACTGTTGCAATTTTTCCTGTGCTTCAAGTCTTCTAAAGGGCTGAACTAAACAAAATAAAGGTTTCAGTACTGTGTTCTCAAAGCAATGTTCATATTATAGCTGATTGCATTCTCAGGAATGACAGTCTTTTATATAGTTGCTTATATTTGTGAGTTATATGGAAAAGAAAAGAAAATCAAAATTGGGTTACAGATTCAGGTATCCTAAATATTAGGTTTTATCTCATGGAACATATAATTATATATGTTATTTTAAAAGAAATATAAAGGCAGATATATGCACTGTAATTAGTTATTAGGTGACATTTCTATTTAAAGAAAATGTTATTAATTGAGATGGTTAGAAGCTGCATTATTCCTTTAATCTCAGCCAGCATATTATGACACAGTAGGTAATAGACAATACACATACCAAGGTATTAGTTGAGCGCTAGTAGAGGTTTCCAAAAGATGTTATTTTGTTACTAGTTTAGGCAGTTTACTACAAAGTAGTTTGGTACTAGTTTAAGTTGCCCTCTGACATAGACATGGTCTTTGAAATATTAGAAGTTAGGAATGGAAAAAACCACAACAAACAAACAAACAAACAAAAATACAAAACAAACCAAAACAAATCCCAAAATCCAAAAATAACCCAACCAAACAAAAAAATCCACCACATTTGAAGTCCCTGAGAGAAAAAGGTCAGGTGAAGCAGGAAGAGATAATTTCTTACTTATTCATTATTATTCATTTCTGTTAAAGAAAATATATTGTGATCTATATCTTCATTGGGTGTATTTCTCTTTCTATCTCAGTGGTTTTTTGTTTTGTTTTGTTTTTTTCACTCTGCCAGTCCAAATGGCACATTTATGAAGAACCAAAGGAATTAAAGAAGCATCATTTAGCCAGAAACTTGGCTGTAACCTCAAAAATTGTTTTAGGGTTGTACTAGAAGCAAAAGTAGTGATATTTGGCATTTGAACAATAGTATATTTTTATACAAACTCTTCTACTTCTTTTTCAGCCAAGGCACATGACTGTTCTGCTGGGTATGCATAATCTTCTAAACACAGGATTTAATTTGGGACCTCACTCACAGCTAAATTTAAGCAATATTTAAGATATTTAAGCCAAGATTAGCAAAAAAGATGACTGAAGATGGTATTTTTTTGTTTTAAAAGTAAGTCACAAAACATTTTTATGAAGGAATTTTAGATGATGGCCTAAGAGTGAACAGAGACCAAACAAAGTCCCAACACTGATTTCTTCAAATCACTTTTTAACTTCCAGCTTCACATTTATGGTGTTCCCACTACCTCACAAGCAGCAATGACTTAAAAGAAGTAATAATGGGACAAATGATTCCAAACTGTATCCTACAAAAGAATTTTAGGTAAGCAATTGACCATACTTCACTATAAAACCAGAATAATCAGAAATAAACAAGATTAGATATCAACAAGAAATAAAAAGACCTGACAAAGGTTTTAGTACATTTTGGACTATCCATTTAAATTATTGCTTTTCTCCTCCTATTAAATAACAATTGTACCAGTTTTCTCAGGATATCAACTTTGATCTTTTTTTCTTTTTTTTTTCCACAGAAAGCCATTACAGTATCATGGTTTTTTTAAGTGACCTGGGCAGTTTTCTCAGCAAATGTATCCTGTTCCTGAACTGGAAATTTTGATTTGGGGTTAAAAATGAAAGGTAAATCCCTGTGAACCACTTATGTCCCATATATTGTCTGCAATAAAATTGTACAGTTTTTCTAGAGTAAATTTATCATATGGTGGTAGCCAAACATTTATTTTCTAACTTCCACTAAATTTTCTTGAGGCATTCTTGGGCTTTTCGTGAATTTCAAGATGATAGTAAAATAATAATTATAAATCATAATGCATAAAGATGTTATGCCTTTTTTAGAATTAAGAGATGTTTGCTTGTATGAATGACTGTGTGCTTTGCCCCCAGTTGAATATAAAAATAAACATCCCATGACACAGTAATCATATTGTGGGTGGTTGTTTTTTTTTTTTTGGCCAACTTAAGCATAATAAGTCTATTTGCATTTTGAAATGTACTGAGAGCCACAACAGATCGTTAAGTTCTTCTCAATTCCACCTGACGGAGCGTGTAGAAGAGTCCCCTGCAATATTGCATTAGTGACACTTTCATTATCTGAAACTATTTCTGTACCCAGGCAAAACTATTCCTGTAATATTCCTGTCTCACTGTGTTTTGTATACATGGAAGACTGATTTGCATTGTCATTCTTGGGCCTTTATGGTTCACTAAGAGTTGATGAAGTTGTGTGTGTGAGCTAGGGACCTTATTGAGCTACATTATGGCTTTGGTACTATTTACTGTGTGAACACTCAAGGATAATAGGAGAACAGTTTCTCTATTCCATATATTTCTGTATATTTATGAGAGAATTGTAGTACAGTACAACAGGTAAAAAAACCTTTTATGCTCATATTTTAAAATAATTGACTGAGATAAAAATTTAAATTAACTCAAATAGTCACTGTATGCTAACTACCAGTAAAGTATACAGGTAGCAAGACAACATAACAGGCCTTTCAGTGTAATTTTATATACAAAACTCTATTTGCAGGTTATGTTTTCAATATCTAATTTAAAACTTTTTGAATATATTAAAAAACTATCTATTCCTATTTGTTGTTGATATTACTAACAAAATAAACAAACAGCCTTTGCCTATATTACACATTTTCATTATATTTTTATTGTAGATTAAGAATTACTTTTCTATTAGTAAGCTGTTCATACTAGTACTGTCTGTGATGCAGGACTTTAAATCATAATCAGCATGGGAATTTAACAAAGAAAATCTTGAAAATCTGTCTTCCTGGTTAAACGAGCCAGTCATGACCCAAAGGACTGGTTAAATCAAAAATAATCATATATTTGTCCTTTTTTTTTTCCTCTTCCCCAAAAAGAAACATGGTAGCCAACATGCCTTTTAAATATAATTCTATCTTTTTATTTCCAAAGTTTATTTTCAAAAGGTAATTACATATGTAAAAATCTTTCTTTGTTTGTAGTTCTTATTTATCACTGTGACTGTAGCTGTGCATTGCATCGTTGTGTTTGGGTAGATTTTGCTGTTGCCTTCAGTGGGAGTAATTCTATAAGTAAAGATCTTCAGACATGTTTATGGGGGTTCACTCTTCCTAAAGGAAAGTTTCAAAATGTAGTCATATTCAAAATAACAAATATGTTTGCTTCTAAGGAAAAAAATAGCAAAACAGAAGAGATAAAATCAAAGCCTCAGAACTAAGCCTCAAACATGAGTGGCAAAACCAAGAAACAATAACTCATTTTTTTTAATCTGAGGTCATATCCTCAGATATGTTTTACTCTCTATGATTCAGCATTAATTCACAAATTATTGCCAAAAGCAATATTAAAATTTTAAATGGGTTTTTTGGGTTGTCTTTTAAAATTGGCTTGAATNGTTATGTTTCCAGTCTTATTCTAGCTTTTATTTTAACATGCTGATGACCAAATTAATGACTTTACTTCTTTTTTGTCAAATGTACTTGAGTTTTGCATTTGTTGCTAATTAGAAATCAAATGAATTTCATTAACGGGGTCTTGTAACCTTTTTCTACAATGAGAAACGGTCAAGATTTCTCATCTGAAAAACTGTAGAACTGTCAGCACCTAATGGGTTTGTCAATGCTATTAGAAGTAAATAATAAACATAGAAAATGACTTGACATGAACTATTGCTAAACATCAACAATGAGCTTTGCAAGACAAATCAATATTTTTTCCAAGAGAGTGACTATTTATCGAAGGCAATAAAAGCTCTGGTGAGAGAACAGGAACATTTTCCTGTTCAATTAGCCTAGCTCCCTTTTGAAAATGTGAAATGGAAAAATGATGGCGGATCTGCATGAAACAAGTGTGATGTATTTTGCTAATGTGTGTTTTCATATACTTTTCCATAGTAAAGACTATATAATTGGATTAGATTTACATGGCAAGGTTTTGATAGTGGAGGAGGGGGCTACAGGGATGACTTCTGTGAGAAGCTGTCAGAAATTTTCCCCGTGCCTGACAAAGAAAATGCCAGATGGATCCAAGACAGATGCAGGGTTGGCAAAGACTGAGCCCATCAGTGACAGTGGTATCACCTCTGGGATGAAATATTTAAGAAGTGGGAAAATGTCCTATACAACAGCAACTGGGTGAGAGGAGTTAGAATATGGGAGATGAGCAGCTCTGCAGACACCCAGGTCAGTGCTGAAGGAGCAGGTGCTCCAGGAGCAGGAGCTTAGATTGTCCTGCAGCCTCTGGCAAAGGCAATGGTGAGGCAGGCTGTCCGACTGCAGCCCATGGAGGATCCACACTGGAGCAGGTGGATTCGCCTGAATGAGGCTTTGAAGGCTTTTGTCTTCCTCTTGCCTGAATGAAGCTTTTGTCATGATGAGAAACTTGCTCTGGAGCAAGGTCCTGGCAAGACCTGTATCTCCACAGGGAAGGAATGCCAAGCTGGGGCAGATTTTCTGGCAGCACTTGTAATCTCATGGGAGGGCCACATTGGAGCAGTCTCTTCCTAAAGGACTGCACCTTGTGGAAGGGACCCACACTAAAGCAGTTCATTAAGAACCCCACGGAAAGGACTCCATTGGTTTGTTTTCAGAGCTGGTTAACCTACCCAGAACCTTTGAAAAATCTGCTTCTCAGCTTTAGTGATTGTACTATAGGCAACTTTTTACATTTCTTTTCTTCCTAATGTCCTTATCAAAGAATAGATGACTGTAGACTTGGCTCTTAGTATATACATAAAAAAAGTGCACCAGTTTTCTTTATATTATTTTGAATAATTAAAGCATTATATAAATGGTAAGAGTCAAATTATTAAGATGATACAGCATTTGAAGGAAATCAACTACAAAGAAAGATCAAAGAAAAACACTGGTGTTCTTTATATATTAGAGGATCACTTAGTTGGGTTTTAAAAACACACACATACAGCACATATGATATATAAATCATACATATATCTAATTAAAATTGTAATGATGGCCTATAACCAAGACAAACCAAGGCTGATTTATTAGAAAAGTATTTCTGTTGTTTATAGGCTTTTTACAAGACTGCTAAAATTTAATTGTTTGGGTGGAATTTGAAGGCTAATTTTCTTCCTTAGGCTTGCTTTTTGCAAAGTTTTAGAGAAATGATCAAAAGGTTTCTTCTAATTAGTTTAAGGAAATCACATTGTTTTTCATCTGAAAGAAGATCAAGACTGTTCTGTTTGGTTTTAAAGAAGTGCAAAAAACTTTGTGGCATGAACATGGAAATCAAAAAGCTGTCTTATTTATGCATGAGGGGTGGATTCTGCTATTCTACAAAACTTGCACTTAAATTGCTACCTCTGAAAACTTTACTTTGTATATGCACAGCCATGGCTTGTGCACTCTTTGTAGCTTCTATAGACACTCTGTACAGAGATAAGCCTGAGTATCTGTCTCTAAAAATTGGCATAGAAGATACTTGTCTCAATAAGTTGTTCCAGTGGAATGAGAAGTGGCCACAATGGTGCTGAAGTCAGAAACAGGAGGGTTTTAATTTTTCTTGGTCTTTCCTTCAGTGATATTTGACTAAGAGATAAAAAGATCTTAAATATGATGGATGAAGTGACTGAAGCAGAGCTACTGGTAGAGATAAGGAGGTACACAGGCAGTCTGTGATGGCCAGACACAGGACATAAAAGCTGATAAATCTAGTGCAGATGAACCAAATTTGGATTTATTATAAAGACAAATACTTCATAGATGACACTGAAATGAGACTCAGAAAAAAGGACATACAAAGATGCACAAATAATGATGAAAAATGTAATTTTGACATTCTCAAACAATTCCATGCTTCATTTTTGACCTTGCTAAATTTCTTTTCCATGTTTATTATTGTGTATCCTTTTGAATTTTAATGGATGAAAAAATGCAAGTTCAAAGAAAGATTTTTAGCTAAATTTTAAATTTGTATTTTTATATATATAAGTAGGCTTTGGCTCAGAAATGTTTTCACTAGAAGCAAAAGAGTACACCAAAAATTTATTCAATATCCATCTGTAAGGACAACTTTTTTCATTGCATTTGTGGTTAAATCTTGAACAACAAAGAAAAATAGTCATATCTCTTCATGTCTTCAGAATGTTGCTATGCAATGATGTGCATAACCAACTCCATGCACAGGAAACCCTAACTCTTTCCATGAAAAAAATTCCTACTGATGTCAAACCTGAACTTCCCCTAGCACAGCTTGAGGCCGTTTCCTCTTTTCTTGTCTATAGTTGCCTACGAGAAAAGGCCAAACCCATTCTTTCTTCTGAGTGGTTGTAGAAAGTGATAAGGTCATCTCTGAGCTTCTTTTTCACCAGGCTAAACAACCCAGCTCCCTCTTCCACTCCCCATAGGGCTCACTCTCTGTCCTAGGGTGATGTTATGATGTTTGTATCCCCAATAGTCTGTTGGGTTATGCTGGATATTACACTCTGTACCTTTAATATTGGGTCTGAGAGCAAAGGGGAGGGAGAAGTGCAGTTTTGTTTTCAGGAACTCTGCTCCTCCGGGTGGCCTTGGGCTTCGGAGTTCAGCAACACACGGCGCAGGATGGAGAGAGGCTCTTCTTGTTTTTAGTTAGTTAGTGTAGCTAGCTGAGAAGTTGTTTTTCCTTTTCTTTTCTTTTTTTGCCTTCCCTTGGAACTGTTCAAATTCTTGTGGACTGAGGACCCAGGGGAGTGCCTGGGACCCACCAAGACCTACCCTGTGCAGCAACTTTTCCCAGTGCCAGAGGGACTGAGAACAGAGCAACCACCTTCAGGGGAGACCTTCCTTCTAAATTTGTCATCTCTCCAGAGCAGCACAAAGTTCTTGTCGTCTGGTATTGTTCAATTTATTGTGCTGGGGAGTGCTTTGCCTGTTTAATAAACAGGTTTCTTTCCACTTCTCTCTGAGGAAGTCTTTCCCAAACTGGTTGGGGAAGGGGAGGGAGGGCCTCTTAGGAGGTTTTCTCCTAAATTTGCCTGAAACCAGTACACACTCTCTAAACCCTTTACCAGCTCTATTGCCCTTGTCTGGACATGCTCCAGTACCTTAGTGTCTTTCTGGGACTGAGAGGTCAAAAACTGTACACAGGATTTGAGGTGTGGCCTCATCAGTGCTGAGTACAGAGGGACAGTCTTTACCCTGGTCCTGCTGGACACACTCTTGCTTTCACAGGTCAGGATGACCTGGCTTTCTTGGCCACCTGGGCAGACCTTGCTCCTCTTGGGCCAGCTGTTGACCAGCACCCCAATGTCCTTTGCTGCTGGGAAGCTTCTCAACAACTCTGTCCCCAGCCAGTAGCTCCTCATGGGCTTGTTTTGACCCAAGTGCAGGACCCAGCACTTGCCCTTGTTGAACTTCACACCACTGGTTTCAGCCTCTCCAGATCCCTCTATAGTGCCTTTCCAACCTCCAGCAGTTCAATACTCACACAGTTTGCTGCTATCCCTAAATTTGGTGAAACCTGTGTGCACCTGGCTGTGCACCCAGTGCCTTCATCCAGATCATTGATAAAGACATTTAACAAGACTGGACCCAAAACTGAGCCCTGGGGTATAATATCATTTGTGACCAGCCACTGACTGGAATGATAACAATAGTAATGTTATACAAAACAAGAAACTATTTAGTTTTCATTAAAAGAAAACTAAATTACTCAATTATAAAATCTTGTGCATCCTTGTTTTCTTTAAAATACTGCATAGACAAAGACAATATAGAGAAAATTCCCAACTGAACTTTTTGAAGCATAAACCAATTTTCAGTTATGTATTATCTTTCTGAATTCGCATTCTTCTGTCACATTACCCTGATTAGGACAATGTTTTCCTTCCTTGTGATTGAAGAAATGAGAATTAAAACTAATTATATGCTAATATGGGAAAAAAAAAAAAAAAGGAAAAATGTACATCTCTATAATCCACTTTTTAAAAAAATTATTACTTATCATTTATAGAAAGTGTGCTTTTGGGGGTTTCAATTATTGTTTGGGGTTTAAATGATATCATGTGATGTTATACCAGGACCCTTACTAAATATGAGGAGCCTAAATTTTCCTAAAACCTATGTAGTGATGGTTGTGAATGTCATAGTTCATTCAGTATTGTTTCTTCCATGTATCTTCAAACAGCAAAGGTTTCTTCATGCCTTTTTCTGAATGAAAGAGTACCAATTCAATTAAAACCAAACTACAACAACGAATAAACTACTTTAAAAATACAAGAGCTTAATTATTAAAACTATGACATCACCAAAAAAAAAAAAAATTAGTGTGATGGGTTGGAAAAAGGATTGGTTTAGAAATGGAAGAATTCTTTGAAATGAATTTGAGAGAATTATCTTTAAAGTATTTATATTGTACTTTAAGAATTATCATGATGTTAGAATTTATTAAGCTGTGTTTTTTATTTAAAAATGGGCAAGTTTCCCAGGATTAAGAGGTTTACTGGCATTGTTTAGTGCAGTCTTAACTGATGGCTTACAAGGGGATTAATGAAATGGAGAAGGGTTTTATGAAGGTATTTTCCTACCTATTCTCACAAGGCTGTGAATGCTTTAATTTATAGAGCTCCAGTTAATATTTATATAGTAGAAAATTAATTTATGTTAAAATGTCACAGTTAATTGTGATCTTCTGCAGCTACTGAATCTCTAGGAAGAGGGGAACATCTCTGTTTTCTAAGGATGCAAAGATGTTAATATTTTGTAAATTCCTGACATGGTGCTACAGATACTGTAAGCTTTTTCTCTTATATCATGGCTTTTTTTGTAGATTGTTGCTTGAGAAGAGAGCAACAAACCCCTCATGTCTTCAGTAAAATATTACAGCTTTGACAAAAACTCAGCTAAGCAATCTATCACCTTTATAATGAAACTTTTACCTTTGCTTACCTGGTTTAGGTTATACAGTGACTGACTGTATCAGGTTTTAACACAGGAGGAGAGATCAGTGCTAGGAAACAGCTCTACAGCCAGGCTGGTAGCGAGGAGCAGCACCGCCGTGGTGTCCACGACTTTGGTAGCACTTATCTATCACACCTGCACTTCAGAGGCTGGCTAGAAGAGAGTACCTCCTTTTGCTCCTTTCAAGCCTTTCTGTCTGTAACATGAAAGCTTAGTAGGGACTAAGTGATTGTTCTAAGTAAGCTTTTAAAATAAGAAGAGAACCATGGGTATTCAGTTATATGCAAATGTAAATGAAGAAGGGGGAAAAGTCATTTCTGAGGCTTCAAAGTCACTTGCCATTAACTTGAAAGCTTTCTACTTGAGAATTAAAAAGCTCCATGAGGAGGACATATTTCTTTTTACTTTTATTCTGATTAAACTTTCTAAAATGGTTTGTAAATGTTATTTATGCTGGATGTAGGGATTATTAAAAGTCACAAGTAGCAAAAATCCTCTGAATTTAAGAAAAAAAATCCACTTAGCAACTATCCCTGTGAATAGGGTTTCATGCTGATAGCTCTGTGAACACCAAAGATGTATTGGCCAGGTTACACAAGATTTTCTGATGAGAACCCAGTGAAACAATGTGCATATTTTAGTAACCTGGTGATTATGAAGCATAATTCCAAGAAATGCCATAGGTTTGAATTCTGTCAAAGATTGTACAATCATTTGGATGGAGTACATAAACAGGCAGTGAGGCATTTATGAGGGCTATTTAATAGTCCACTGTTGGAGTACTGTTTTGTTACAAATAAATTACTGAGTATAAAGATGAAACCATAGAGACCTGGTTTATCTATATGCAAAGAGAAGCATGATGGGCTGTTAACTTTGTTTTTCTTGTTAATAGTCAAGACATTAATAATAAGACCTGTTGTCTTCAGGGAAAAGTAATGAATGCTTTTATAATCGCTTCACACACTAGTAAGACAAAAAGTCTCGTCACTATAATAAATGTTGTTAGTCTGGGGATTAAAAAAAAATCAGTCTGACTGGATTGCACTGTAAAATCAGTGATACTTGGAAAGAGCAGAAAAAACAATGAGAGCAGCAATGGCTTGTCTATCTCAAGGAAGAGATCAGCAGAATGCAAACTTCATCTGTCCACAGGCACCATAGTAGTCAACACTGGTGACTAAAGTGCTACAAGACTCTCAGATTCATGTGGTAAATCCACTTTCAGGCTTGGGCAAGAAAACCTGAAAGACAGATGAGAAGATTATAAAGACATAAAAAAGAATCAGCAAATGTGAATAGACAGAACACAAAAATATATTGTAGCATTTCTTGTCTCCTCTTTTTATTTTCTTTAATCTAGGGCAGGGTTGTAACTCTCTGGGAAAAGAAAATTGAACAAAAAGAACCCCTGTTAACAGGTGAGAGTTCAGGTTATAAATAAAGGCTTTTGAGATGAAGTAAAGTACTCAGAAACATACCCTAAAAAGACTGAACAGCTCCTAGAATTCTGCCTGAAAAGATGAATAATAAATGCAAGGATTTTGGACAGCATTTAGTTTTAGAGGAGAATTCTGAATTTTCTTCATAGCATTTCAAAATAAGGAGGACAATACCTCCAGGGACAGCCCAAGCCTGTATTTTTTCATTCCACTTGGATAAGTATTATGAAGTACCTGATTAATAATAAAAGTCATAAAGTCCCAAGGTCTTGTACCAATGTGGAATACTCTGTATCAGTGCAGAACATGTAAAGCCTCCTATCTTTAGAAGAAAATAATAACTGTATCATTCCTGGAAATTAGGCTAACAATTAGAAACTCTCCTGAAAAAATATAACCAAATTTGACTCCTATTCCTAGTATAGGCTGAACTTTTTACTTCCCTAATGCATACCAAGGCTCACACTCCTAGAAAAATCTTATAATAAGCAAGAACACATCTCCATTATTTTTTCCTGAAAAAAAAAAAGAAAGGGAAAAAATCTTAAGCCATCATATGATTTAGACACAGTTTCAGGTTCTAAGAACAAGTATGTCAGTCTAGGCAAAACTGGAAAGAAACTCGGGAATAGTAGAGACATTGATAAGAATTTCCTAGAAAATTATATTAGTGTTATCTGTTATTTTACAAATAGCTGTACAGTTGACCTTCCTTACATTGAATAAGTAAATTCTTGCTTATTTAGAAGTACAAGAGAATTCCTCAGAGTTCTACATTTAGCCCAGACATGTAAAAATTTGCTGAGGATTATTGCTTTAATAGTTAATGAATAATGTACAATTTTTGACTCATTAGCAGCTTGGAAAACGTGTTGGGGTTTTGATTTTTGGGGTGCTGTTTTTCTTTTTTCTCTTTTCTTTTCTTTTCTTTTCTTTTCTTTTCTTTTCTTTTTTCTTTGTTTGTTTTTTTGTTTGTTTGTTTTGGATTTTGGGGGTTTTTGGTTTGGTTGGTTGGTTGTTTTTGTTTTTTGTATTCTTCAGACTTGTGTAATTACAGCACTGGGATACTGAACTATACAACATTGGAGAATTTAAAAGTGTAGCAAGCTTTCTACTAGATTTCACTGGAATTTTCCATCAGGGTCAAAATTCAAGATCCTAACAATTATGCTGGATTTGAATTGTGATAAACTAAGACAATCGTACTAGCAGTTCTTTAAAATCGTGCCTTGGCAAAACTAACATTCTAAAGAAGCTAGTGAGCTGAATATTAATCCATATAGATGTGTGAAATTTAAAGTTAGTTAATTAAAATCAGTTGTTAGGATGGTGACATTTTCAATTTACAGCATTTTTTTGGACTTACCTTTACTGTACTTACTCAGATAAATAAATGTCCATTATATACTCCCTTCTATCAGTGCTGTTAAATTCTATGAACTACAATAAAAACCAGTATAGGTAAGCAATTAATAAAGGCTAAAATAAAAAAATCATATTTAACAACGAAACAAAAAAAAAAGAGGCTGATACTTTTTTCTTTTTTTTTTACTGTCTTCAAAAGCTTTTTTCTTTTTTTTCTTTTTCTGATACAGTAAATTTCTGTAGGATAGACTGTTGTCTTTTGGCATAATTCTGTGTAAAATTTTGGTGATCTTGCCTGTTTAACGTGTATGACATGCTAAAAAGTTGATTTTGAATGTGTTTTTCTTTGATAAAGAGCTGGATGATGGGGATCAAGCTGAAGGTTCATGTAAAAGTAATGTATGATATAAGCTCAATCATTTGAGAAGTTCCAGAGCTTATGAAAGCATATTTTAAATATGCATGCTACTTTGCATGTAAATTGTTTTTGCAGTACACCATCATCAGAGCTATCTCATTAAACTGTTTAGCCAAAATGCAGATTATAAGTTTGAGACCCATGGATCCCCCAAGACCCCAGTTCAATAAGGACATGCCAATGATTTTGTGGGACTGTACATGCTGAGATTTAGGTATGTTCTGTGAAACTGCTTGTCCTTATCTTTAAATGTATGCCTAAGGACATGGCCAAGTAAGAGGCACTAAGGACAAATAATGCACTTGAACTGAGAATGATCTGTGAATAATACAGTGGAAGGACTCACACTGACTTTGTTATTTTTGGGATTAGGCTTCATCAACTTTTATAGACAAGAGTGATCATAATGTGAAAACACATTGTTGTAAAGCCTTTTTTTTTGACTAATTAAGTTCAGACCAGCCATCTGTTATCTTGGCTAAAATACAAGCCCCATGTTCTCATATATTAATGATAGAGGAAATTTGAGAGAATTAAATATTCCTTTACTCTAAGAGTGAGTCACAATATTGCTGTTTTGTCAGGGATTATTATTTTACATGCTTACTTTAACATTACATTCCTCTTAAGAAATATAATAACCCAGTAATTTCAAACACTATAATATGGCAACTCAGGGAAGTTTTACATTGCATAAATATGTAAAGATTTTCACCATTGGTGATCTTCTCAGATACTTTTCATTCAAATACTTTATTCTTTGTATTTGATTTGTATAATGCTGCAAATGGAGTTGTCAGTGAGATTCCTGGTGCAGTCCTGTAGTAACTCTACATCTTTGTTTTATTGTGAAAACAATAACATCAGAAAAAAAAAGTGATGTTTAATGGGGAAGTGAGAAGCTGCATCCATTTTTAGGTGAGAAAATATCAAAAGGAGCGTATCATTAACAGTTTACCATTTTACTGTGATCATGGATGCAACATAAAGTACAGAAAAATATTGCAGTTTTATTTTGCAGGAATCATGAACATGTTTCAAGACACTTACTGTATAAGAAGATTGGTGAATACCTATAAAAATTATATGGTTTACTTGCAATGTAAAACTCAGTGATTTACATCTAAACAAATATGCATGCAGTGAATAAGTTAGGTTATTGTACTTGAGTAATTGTACTCAAGTCTTCTTCTCAATCACGGATGAAGGTCTGCAGTATGTGAGGAAGCAATTTTAATTGGCAAAGCCTGGAAAACTCAGACTTGAAATGACAGCATTTGTGAAATCACTGCATATGAGAAATGCACATACCAAGTATGATTTCAATTTAGTAGTTTACATAGTTTACATCCACGTGATACAATTCATCTAAAAACAGTGTAAAAACAGGTTAAATTATTGCTGGCATATTTGTTCACAGTTGTTCAAACTGGTGAAAGCTACTCTCTTTCCTCACAAAAAGTCATAACAAATTCATGATACTATTGTTATCCTACAATGCACTCTCCATCATGAAAATATATTTAGCTTTATTTATTCTCATGTTTTTGTTCCAGCCATAAGCTTAAATTTTATGTTAGATCTTGTCCACTTTCTTTGCAGCCCTAGCAATGCACAGGGTAGATGAGGAGAAAATAGGGTGTATTTTTGACATCTTCTGCCTATTCATAATTGATGTTACCTTAATTAGAGTCTCATAAAACAGCTATGCGTATATTCTACTTTTCCCATATAGTAGTGGAAATCTGATGGATCATTACTATTGTACTCTATTTTAACAGCAACCAAAGTTTTCACTGACTTTCTGTCCAACATTTGCATCCTACTGTGTTATTCCAAGTAGTTTGATGTATAATCTACCTTATCCTTGATCAAATATTAAAAAGCTTCTGAAAAATACATTAGTGGTATAGTCTTACTTAAATCAGAAAGATAAGTCAATAACCATCATAAGCCACTGACATCAGAGAAGAAGAGCTTCCAGGCTCTTGGTTTGAGACATCTTATCAATAATATTGAATGTTTCTTTATTCATTAATTTCTATGTGTTTGAAAGATAAACCCAGTGGTACTATTTTCCTCAATGTACATTGCTGTAGTGTCATTGTTCTGATATCTGAGACCTGAAAGAAAGCTCTAGTGGGTACTTCCAACTTTCCAAAAGGGGTTACTGACATCATGTAGTAATAATAACATTTATTTGGAAGTAGTTACTATGCATACAAAGCAGACAATATCACAATATTCCTACCTCTGCTCCAATGTTATTACCTAACAAAATACAGTGAAGGTGCTTTCTGTAAGCAATATGTCTTTTTTTTTTTGCAGCATTGCTGTTATCATTGTCCTGCTGTCCTGGATCACTGATGAAGTGCATTTTTAAGAAAATCTACCAAGTTGAAAAATGATCTGTCAATATTATCCATGCTCTGAATTTAGGGGGATTATCCTTGAAAGGTCTAAGTCATAGCAAAAAGCATAACAATTTAAAATCTAGAAAATCATGTGGTCTGATCAGAGCAACTAAAGTATTAGACATACTGGCAGAAAGCTTTTGGAGCTATTTCTTAGATTACAGCTCTTAGTCATATAGTAATTTCTAAATGGTAAGCAAACATGGTCTCTTGCCAGACTGATCATTTAAACCATTCGTGCATGGAATTACTGCTAGAGTCAAAGGCAATCTTCCTCAGTTGATTTACTAATGACTTCTGGGGTTGAGTCATTACTGGGTATGAATCAATAAATCTTTTTCTGTAAAGTGTATCTGATGAAGAAATATTTTGAAGGTCTCCATGTTTTGTCATTTCTGTCACAAAGGACTCTATGAAAATTTAGCAGGTGTAAGAGTATTACAAACAGAAAAAGAGAAGTCAGTCTGCCATTCTCTTTAGTAGTAATTTGAGTAATGCTTGTCTAAATCTTTCTATGCAAGTTGTTACAGTTACTTTAGAGTACACTGTTCAACACAATTTATCACATATTTCACGTAATGAAATATATTCCAGAAAAAAAAAAAAAAAGAAGGCTTTAACTACATGTTTTACCCACTAAATATCCAAGCTCTGAGCGAATTCTGCCACCAACCTGTAGACTTGGCAGTGAGGGCTCAGGGGCACTGAAACAGAGCAGGTGTCTGGCCCTGATGCTGTTTGATGCAGGCCTGTAAGAGCTTCCCTGCGGAGGGTGCTGGCCCCCTTTCATTCAGGACATGCATTTATTCTGAGCCACCCAGACATGGTCCTTGCCTGAGCTACACTGCATCCATGCCTCTGCTTCCCATTTGTGCATCTTGTTGATCTGTGCCAGACCAGGGACCTGCAGCACCCTGCATGGACTTCAGAGGTGCATCATCACTGTGAATTTGCCTGGCAATGCCAAGCCAGGTAGCTGATCCTGAATACTGCTCTGGCCCTCTCTTGTCTGGGTGCTTTGCTGCTGTGCCCTTGTCAGTGACAGCACTGCCCTGCTTGCCTCGCTGCCATCTTGGGCTCCTAGTTTGCCCTCCTTTACAAATCAGAAAGATGTCAGTGTTCCCTGATGCTACCTCCTGTATAATATCCTAGTAATTAAAGATCCTGAACAGAGAACAGTCATGCAAGTGCATATTGCATTCATACACACAGTAATGAAACTCTTCATTCTTTTTCTAGAGGTATCTTTTGCCTCTTCCTAGATTACACAAACTTAAAATACATGATATAGTATATTAAGCCTTTTACTATTGTAAGTACTAGATGTAGGAATACATGCAAAATATATAAATTGTGTAATTCATTCAAGGCTTCAGCATAGAAGTAGAGATCTGGCAGATGGAGGAAAGCTAAACACAGAGGGATAGATTTTCAATGTCCAATGCAGAGGTAGAAATAAAATTCAGATTTGATGAGGATCAGTCAAAGTCTGTGTTCATCAGGCAATGCAGCCTCGATTCCTTCCCAGGATCTGCATGTTGCTCAATTAGATAGGCAGAATAATACCTTTCAGGGCTGGCAGAAATAGCTGAAATTTTTAAGAGCAGCAGAGAGATGAGGAGAGAGAAACAGTGAATTTTAGCTAACATGACTCCACTGCTGAAGAACAGCCAGATGGAGGTAAGAAAAACCATGCTGAAGCAAGGGATGAGACAATGATTGATAGCCTTGTTTGAGAGACAGATGAGATCAATCTGACAGTTTCTGGCACAAATTGTGTTTCCTGCTGTTCAGGCAACTTAATTTCATTTATGTTCATTTATGCCAGCTGGGTGTATCTTATTCTTCNNNAAAATATATATATATATATATAATTAAAAGACAGTTATTCTCTTCATCCATCTAGGTGATATTTCTTTAGTTTTCCCTTTTGTGTGCTCAGTAAAAAACGGAAAGCTTTGTGTGCTCTTTATTATAGTTCTACCTGGAGATATGAGATTCAGACCACAAGCCAGTGCCAGTTTATTGACACTGACCTGTGAAACAGCTCCTGTCCTGTTATTTGTCTTCTCTCCAGCTTTCTAGGTCTGTATTCCATGTGACTCTGAAGTTATACATCAAGCAGCAGTGGGACTGCTGCTCCCCATGTGCTGTACAGTAATGCATCAAGTATGCCATCATTAAGATAAATTATGTTCTTTTGTGAACGTTTGAGTCTGTATTTTTCAGTACAAAAAAGCAGCTGTGCTTGCACTAGAATTTAAGATGGCTCTTAAATGTTAGAAACAAATGGATTCTTTAACACAGTTTTGGTAAGGGAATTAAGATGATTCAGGCTGATGTTCTGTGTAACATGGAATTTCTGTTGTTAATACTGATACAGAAATAAAATTGCAGAAAAAGAAATAAAAATATTAGAGATAAGCAACATTTTTTTTATATAATTCAGGGTAGAACTAGAAAGTTACAACATGCTGGTAAATCTGCAGTCTTTTAGCAAATCTGCTGTGCTTTGATAAATGTCACTGGCACTGAATCTGAGCTGGAGAATATAAGTTCTGGAACACATGATCAGGGATTGATGTGACTTTTGTCTCATTCCTGTTGTAGTCGCTATGAGGTTCCATTGCCTTCCCCTTAAGTTAGATGAGACTCTGGAAGCAAGACAAACTTTTTCTAAAGTTTCAGTAAAAACATAAAGTTAGAAAAACTTCAAAGTTAAGATTTCTCACTACAGAATATTATAGAGTTATTGGAAGAACACATTATGGAAGTAATACAAAAAATCCCTGCTCCATTCTCAGGGAACAATAAATAACACTTGATTCAATAGCCTGGTCCTTTATTATATTATGATTCTGTGAGACATATTAGTTTTCCAACACACATTTAACTCAGTGTGTGATGTTTGTATTATGAAAGTCTGTCTGAAAAATATCCATTGCAAAGTCTCAATGCCAGATTTGGTGGTTTCCTCTAGAGGTTCTAAAACATGTTTTTTTCCAACCTCAACCTTCCTTTCACAGATTTTATTTCTGTGAAATTAAATTCTTTAAATTTCCTAATATTTTACTTGCTTCTTTGTTAATGAGTGCTTTCCCCTGCCCTTGCTAGCTGTGACTTTTAAACTTATGAATAAATCGAAATTTTTGTTAGAGTGGAAGTACTCATTAAAGATTCAACAGGTGTGTATTTTAATATCTCTAGAATAAAATTAATGTGTATGTGCTTCCTATTCTAAGACTTCTGATTTATCCTATCAGGTACATAAAAGTCATTGTAACACTTTAAAAGCTTTGCTTATCTACTTGAATGTTGAAAATAATTATCTGAGAGGGTAAGAACTGGTGTTTGTTGAACTCCTTAGAGAAGACATCTTCCCTGCTTTTGTGCACATATCAATTCAGTGTTCCAAATTAAATTACATGAAAGGTGAACTTTGGGATTATTTTTTCAGAAATGCCTGTGAAATTTAAAATACTCATAAGCTTCTCAAGAAAGAGTAGTGGAGAAAGAAAGGAACATCAGTCTTGTTTAAAAAAGAAATTATAAAATTCCTAAAAGCAATCTCAAGACGGTGTGAAACACATAATAGCGTGAATATGAAAAGGTGGCAACATTAATTTTTAAGTGTTTACTTGGCTTTATTTGTACCAGTTTTTTGGTGGCAGGAATATGCCTATATTTCTTAGAAGTTGTTGGATTTGTCTCCCATCCTTACTTCTTAGTGTGAAAACATCCCTAGGCTGAAAGTGAAGTAAGTATTCACTGATAGAGGATGTATTTGAATACTGACAGGCCAAAGTCTGAGAGAGATGTATGTGGTTATGCTGCCTTGTTTTGCTCTTCAGGCTAGTCTTGACAAATTCCTCATAGCTTTACATGACCAGAAACAAAAATATCTTCAGGTACCTTGCAGATAACTTAAAAAGAAGAAATAAAAAAAGACCTGAACATATCATCACAGCATTATACAAGATCATAGAAAACATTCTGATGAAATGAAATGAATAAAGATCAGAAAGAAAAAAGGAAAATAAGATAAAATACCACATGGGTATTTTACATTTGAAACCTTCTGGATAACTCTGATTTCACAAAAAGTAAGTTTTCAAAGGAAAGTAAAGTAGGTTTAATCCATTTCAACCTATGTAACCTACCTGTTATGGGGCCATACATAAATTATTTAGGGTGGAAAAGGTATTTTTTAATATAAGATTTGTAAATAATGATTTGGAAAAGCCCAGTGTACAGAAAGAGAAATAGTCCCTAAAGGACATTAGTGGTAAAACTAGATAAGGGTCATCCTAGAGACTGATTTAATATTTCCATTAATAACCTGATATCCAAATATTGTGTGGCAGCAGTTGAAGGTTCTGGTGGCTGCAAGATTGATGAATTATTACAGAGAAGGGAGAGAAAATTTTTCCCAAGCAACACTTTAGCTGAGAGTAAATAATTCAATATCGAAAATGTGTGATTCAACTGTCCCATTCAACTTTAGGATTCTTTATTCCTATTTTTATTTTATTGCTTGGTTCTCCTAGGGGAAAGCAAAGTCCTGACCTGCAATAAATACAGAAGCTTAAAAAAAATATTTTTTGCTTTATAAATTTCTGGTTTTAGCTTGTTTTTTAAATTATCCCTGAAAACCCTAAAAAAAAAAGGAAAAAAAGTCCTAAGATTATGACAGTATTCTATTTTGAACCAGGGACTTGAACAGTTTTTTAAGTAATTTTTGAACACATATGAATCATACAGATTGTTACAGAGTTATATTGGGCCCAATGTTTTGGTGACTTTGTTCACAGAGGAAAATGTCTCTACGAATGTGTGACAGCTGAATTTTTTATTTTTTGAAGATGGAATCTGTGGACCATTACCAGCACCACTGATTGTACTTCTGCTGAATAAGGAAATTGGGAATGATTTCTGATGGCTCCACATACTTTGAAAAGATTGAATTTGGACTGGCAAGTGGGATGAATTGTGAGCTGATTCATCTACTGCATTTCAGCAGAGAATCTGGATTGTGTAATTTTCTTTGCTAGCCTTGTATTAAGCCCTTAGAAATGACTAGATTCATTGAATTCGGGAAGCATTTTTATAAATACAAAGACACTCACTTGCATAAATTGTTTTTTGCTTCAGCATTTAAAGTAATAACGAGAATCTAATGGATTGCTTATGTCTTTTTATCTTTATTTTCATAAAACCTATAAATATATTGAAATAATGATACCTCTCCATGTCAGTGCATTTCCATAATTTTTTTCTGCTGACGTGGTACTGATATATAAGTGGACTTGTTGAAGGGATCCTGTTCCACTTCAAGAAATTATGAGATGCAGCATCAAAATCTATTTGATCATGCATCTTATAAATTATTATTTTGGAAATAAAAATATATGTCTAGGAAAACTGAATTTTTGTACTAACCATTGTTTTATATACAGTTATAATTTTCTTTTCCAAAGCACTGATCATATTTTCACAAGTATCACTGTCCAAGAACAATTTGTCAGCTTTTTTGTACAAAATATTGTCTACTAAGAAAAATGTGTAAAAGTAAAACTAAGGAAATTCTTTTTCCTAGGTATGAAATTTGCTAGAGCAATGAAACAGAAGTCTACATTATTTTTTCCATGTTCTCTCAGCTGTCACATTAAGAGATATTAACCACAGACTCTATGAAATACAGTCAGAAAGTAAATCTTAATTGGGTATTAAAAACTAAAGCAAATATTTTTACATCTAACAGATTGAACAATACATATTCTCAAAGAATGGTGAGTACTGCTCATACAACTGCAGAAAAATCGGCTAGAAGAACTGAAAAAAATGATTGTTTTCTCATATGATCACTTGCTGTTCATGAAATTAAAGGGTATTACAAGTTTATTACAGTTTTCAAAGTGGAAATGGTACAAAAATGGGAAGATACTGGCTATTTTGAAGGAAAAGGAAAAAAATCTAACACTTCAGTAAGGTTATCTGACTCAAAGACTGTGAAGGAGCTGAATATTAAATTGTGACAGAGAAAGAAGAAGAAAACAAAAGTTTAAGATAACCAGAAACATTTAATTGAACACAATCCAAAAAGAGGCTGCAGACATCACTACTATGTGTGTCACTGCACAATCTTTGTGTTTTGTCTTCTGTCTTGCCTTAAGGAAAGAAAAATCACACAGTACGGCTTTTACTTAAGCTGAATTCATGTCTGTTTTCTCATAAAGCTCCAAATGCCTGTAATCTGTGTCCACATGTGCAGATTTCTGTATAGTGAGAAAACAGACAGTTTAATATCATGTATCTTGCACCAGTGAATCTTAAACAAAATGACTCTGGGGAATTAGCAAGAGCATGTCTAGTGCTAAGTGATAGGAAGGTTCTATTATTCACTAAATAATTATCTGTTACTTTGAAATTCTGCACAAATTGACAAAGGACTTGACGTAGCATAGGCTATTTACAAGAATGTGCAGTAACAGGACAAGGGGGTGTGGCTTCAAACTGAAAGAAAATAGGTTAAGGATAGATGCTAGGAAGAAATTCTTTACTGTGAGGGTGGTGAGGCACAGGAACAGGTTGCTCAGGGAAGCTGTGAGTGCTCCATCCGTGCAAGTGTTCAAGGCCAGGTTGGAGGGATCTCTGAGCAATGTGGTGTAGTGGAAGGTGTCCCTGCCCAAGATAGGAGGGCTGGAATTGCATGATCTTTAAGGTCCATTCCAACCCAAGACATTCAGGGATTCTATGATTCTATTACAGCAGTTTTCTTGAATCGCACTTGTGGGCCAGTAAGAAAAGTAAGAAATATTTTAAATTCTAGTTTGAACATTTTCTTTATACAGTCTGCAGAAAACTTAAAAGAAATGGTAGAGAATAGCGAATACATAAGCAAAACTAAAGAGCACCACATGTCAAATGTGGCTTGTTAGTAAGTGAACAGTTGTCTTGGTCTGTCTGTATTTCTCCATGTGATATAAATTTAGTACACATAACAGTTCTTGATCAGTCCTAAAACTTCCAAGCAGCTTTCTGTGAACAAGGAAATAACTTAGAGAAAGGATTCTTGCTTTTTAATATTAAACTAAATCCATCCATGGTGTATATGAGGATTGGGAGCTACATCCATGGAAGTAAAGTGCCTGAAACTAATGAATAGTTTCCTCAGGCACTGAGGAAAATTGGCAGAAGGAACTATACACACATGCAATTAGCATGGAAAACAGATGGCTGGATGCAAAATATTTGCAAAGGACAGTCACTCTGCCATGCTGACTCCAAAGTGGTGCTGGTTTGGGGGAGTGCTAGCTAGCTGGGCTGTAGCACAGTTGTAGCATCTACCCAATGCACACGGTGATGCTTTAGCTTTGGGATCTGTTAATTTCCTAATTCAGGCAGGTGCAGAGTCCCTCTCCCCACCAGCACCCTATTGTCTGACTGTCACTAAAGGAGACAGAGTAAACACTTTTCCAGTTACTATTATTATGTATCTAACGCAGAGTATTGCACAGGAGTGTTGCTGGTGATGCCATTCCACTGAAAGGAAATATGTTACTCAACAGGTAATATTTATGACAGAATCTGTCACATTTTTTCAAGTGACCTGTATCACCTGTAAAACCTTCTAAACATTGCAGTGCTAATCCTAAGATTAGTAATCCCTTCTATAGGGTCTGATGTTTCAAAGCACTAAAGGAGGGATATAAACTCCAGGGGGAAAAAAAGTGGGGAAAAAAAAAAAAGAGTACTCAGTTTAAAAAATATCTTTTTGGATGAGAGTCTGGATGACATATTCACAGATGAACAGAGGCTTGCAGTAGGATTCTTAATTTAAACTTTCATTTGCAGGAGAAAAAACTTTTAGCAAGCTTTTAACATGTGTTTTCCTACTAAGGTATAAATTATACAGTATATAAGGTCTTGATTCTGTTTGACAGAAGTAACTAAATAAATAACTTAGATATTTTTCAAGTTTTGAGCATTCATGCACCATAAACTGTCTAAATATAATAATTCTTTTTACTCTCTTTGAAGTCACTGATAAAATATTCTTGCAAGATTTGAAAGAGGAAAGATAGAAGGTTTAAATTTTTCAGCAGAGAAGACATTAATTTTCTCTCAGTCCAGTATTTGTAAAAATACAATTCTGTTTCATCTTTAATACAAGGTAGAGAAAGGGAAAGTGAATTTTCTGCCTTAGCAAAGAGATTACTAATAACGAAATTAATGTCTTTTTGGTATAAATTTGCTGTTTATTAATGCTAACACATGGTTTCAGACTTACATGATGTACCAGACAGGAAGGGAGCTGATACAATTGTAATTTGAATTTCTGTTGCAACCCATCATATTAAATTACATGAAATGCCGGTGAAAACATTCATGTAGGCAGGTAACACAACACAAATAACAGTGGCATCTACCCAAATTCATTTGCTCTGAAAAATTCATTAATTCATTCCTAAAAGAATTATCTCCATTTTTATCTGTGAGGAATCCCATCTCCTGCTTTCTTCCAGAATCTTTCCAAATGTTATTGTGCTTGTCCTGCTTGGTGTAGAAAGGACAGTGAGGGATGAAGACACCACGTAAAGGCACCATATTCCCTTTCTCTAAGTCCTCTAGTTTTAAGGGAAGCAAAGAGGCCGTGGTAGGCATTTTGAGGTAAAATTGCTAGATAGCTGGGAGTCTCTGGTACATATCATAGAGAATGGCACGTACCAGAGATTTTCCATCAAAGTCTATCAGTTGCCTGCTCTGACTCTATGGGCAAGGAGAAGTCAGTGGGACAAGGAAGTGTGTCAAAGGAACCAGCTTTGCTCCTTTACATTCTCTTCACACTCCCAGATCGCAGCTGAAAGAAGGCATATATTAATAGAGTTTTAGAGATAGTCATTGGCACCTCTTCTCCAAGGCAGAAGCATCTTCTGAGACATTCACATTCTCCAGAGCCCAGTATGATCACATGAGGCCAGGAAAGATGTGGGCTGAATAGGGAGAGAATTCTTGCCTTCTGTGACAAGAAAAAGACATACAAAGTAATGGGCACCAGACAAGAAACATTATGCATAAGAAATATTTGGAAACTTCTTCATATTGGGTCAATACAAGTAAAAAACCAAACACTTTTATTATTCTTCCTTTCAAATTAGTCTTTAAAAATACTTTCAAAATATTTTCTTCGCAGCTTTTTTATTATTCCTGTCTAATTCTCATATTTTCTTGCTAGATACCAGCTACATCAAATTATTTTTGTTTCACGGCTCTTTCATTACTTTTCTGAGCCCAAACCAGCAGACAGCAGAAAACTTCATCAGAGATGAGGTCTTTTGATAGACTTAGTCTCCACTTCTTCAGATGAAGCCTTTAGATAGACTTAGACTTCACTTCAGGCTACCCATTTTTTCCGCAGGATTTTGTGTGTTTAAATGAATTACTCTGGGTTTCCCTGAAACACTTCTCAGAAAGAACTTGCCATTTATAATGGGAAATAAGTCTCTGCATGTCCTTTGAAGTGTATTTTACACTTTCCCAAATAATTCCTCAGCAGAAGAAATTTAGCTATTTGGTGGAATGACATTTTCAAATCTTATGCATTGTGCAAAGAGACCACAGAAACAGTTTTAGACATCATTATTAGCCCTATAACTATCATAGGGTTAAAATCTTAGCTGCTTGGAAAATGTTTTTAAAGTCATGAAGAACAGATTTGGGGGGTGGAAAAAACCTGTAGAACTAGAACTGCTTGGGGAGAATTAGTTAGCTTTGTCTTTGTTAATCCGTGTGCGACCGTGGTCGTAGGTATGATCATGAAATATAATTAAATATAATTATTGTGTAAACATAAAGGAATGAGAAACAATGTAACCACAGTAAGAAAATTTGTTTTTTCTAGAACTTGGAAATTTATGCTTGGATGAAATCAATAGGAGCTCTTCAATATACCAGTTAATGATTAGTACCTTTATGTAACAGAATAGGGGCATAAAACATATGCAGTTCAAATATACAGTAGAGTCTGATTTGGGTCTGTCTGTGCCCCAGACTATCAGAGCTCTTCAATAAAGCACCCATGTAATCATACTTTGTGTGATTATGCGATTTCAATGCTAACATAACCACGTTAATGTGAAAGGCCGATTTATTTTTAACCACACCACTTTTTGATGTGTAAGCAGGACAAGTAACAGCTTTTAAGATCAAAAGTATCCACATTAAGCTCCTGAAAAAGCAAGATGTGTACAGCCATGAGCGTCCTTACAAAACTTCAGAGATCAAAATTCTTTCTTACAACAGCAGAAAGTAGTTCTGAATTACAACAAAATCTGCTAGGAATGGAGAACATAGAAAATTTGGGAATCAGGTTTGTCCATTTGTGAAAGACCTCCTAATACATATATGTCATGATTTTAACCATTGTTTATTCTACATAATTTACATTAGATCCCTCACGATAGTGACAAACTGAGTTATTTATTATCTTTACCCTTATGGCATAGACAGATTGGCTAACTTCATCCCAGTTCTCATTTTATGTGAAATGTGAATTCCACATTTACATTTAATGCTTCATTGTCAATAAATTTGGCTTCACACTTTGAACTAAATGAGCAACAAAGTTCCTTGGAAACTCAGAGACATTTTTTATAGAAATACATATTCTCTTTTATTATATTTTTTCTTAAGTTCTACTAAAGAAAAAAAGAATCAGATTAGTACTGATCCCTTGAGGTGTCATCATTTTTATTTACAATTCTAGTTTCATCCAGAACTAGATTTCTTTCTCTCTTATAATTGGCATACCAACACATTTTTTTTTATAAATCTATTTCAAGTCACAGTAATTCACTGACTGCAGTTGCTGAAGCTGCTGCAGTATCTGTCTCTGAATCACAACTACCAGCAGTGAAATGTTCCAAATTCTTCTGCAAACTGTCAAGTCCTTTAATAGCACATATATTAAATATTTTGAGCTATTTCACTTAACTGTTAAAAAAAACCCCACCCAAGTCTTGGCATATTCTCTAAATTATGTAGCAATTTTGTGAGAAAATAGAGCCCTTTTGGTAGGGAAAGTAGAGAAAGACTGCACAATTAATTTAACGCCCCCAAACCTGAAATTGTTTAGCTGACCAAAACAGAAATAAATGTGCAAAAGATAGATGAAATGGTGTTCAACTTGGCCAATGTTTAAAAATGTAACTTATTATAAAATAATCCTGTGACAGTAAACCAGCTTCTGCCTTTAACAATGCCCATGTAATGGAAATACATTTCAGAAAGCATCAGCTTATCAGTAAATGTACACAGATGGTCCCTCTATTTACCATCAGTTCTTTTGCTGACTCCCCAAACAGCCTGAGGAAACTGCATTTACTAAGATCTCCTCAGATAGCTGTAGCAAGCAGCGCACTACCCATCAGTATCAGAATCAGAGTCCTCTCTTTCATATCATATTTTGAGCACATCCAGTAATCTGACCTGTCACAGGCGCCAGCCAAGTGGAAATGACAGTGAATGACAGTAACAGACCAAATAAGATGGCTGCCAGGAGCACAGAGAGACCCAGGGACCTCAATCAACTGAACCACAAATCCATTAAATGATTTAATTTTGTGTATCCAACTGTGGGGCAATGTAAAATACACCCACAAAAAAATAAAAGCATGTAAAGGAATAAACAGTTTGAGAAATAAAAATACTCTGAGGAGAAGTTAATGCTTGATTGGTCCCTTTTTTGGAAGATGTTACAAGCTTTATATGCACATAGAATAAACTGCTCTGTAATATGGCCTTACATCTTAGAAAATGATTCACAAATGAAATCAGTTTTGACTGCTAATGCAGAAAGGTAAAAAGACACTTTCTTCCATGAAAGTAGGCTAGTCAACTTGAGTTTTGTTTGAAGTCTTTTTCCTATGACTCCCATTTTCTGGCTGGCACTGAAGTGGCTGAAATGCAGAAAGAACACATTTTAACCTGGATTAAAGGTACAGTTTTATTCATGTATACTTATTTTACCATGCTCAGCCTTGTATTTTAAATGAAACCCTAAAAGCAAAACCGATGTAAAAAATATGGCACATTATCATATGTAAGTATTTAGATATTGTAGAACTTTAATTTTCTATTCATCTTCTCTATTAAAGGATAGCTTGGCTCATTCTATACTAATAGAATTCATAGAATTTATTCTATACTAATAGAATGAATTTCATTTAAAAACCCTTAAGTCCCAGGATAGATAGTCCACAGTCCTAAACTGTGCCTTCTGAGCTTTCATTATGAAAAGAGGTGAGGGGAAGATCTGTTGTCTCTTTGCTCTGTTAAGAACATGGTCTTGATGCATGATGAACTTTGGCATTAACTCATGACAGAGTGGGCTGTTAAATATCATTTATGATTCGGCACTATCCATTCAAACACATAAATTGCTTGTAGACGGAACAAAAAAAATCATAAAGAATATATGAGAATTAGAAAAGGTGTTTTGTTTTATTTTGTTTGTTTGCTTTGTTTTGGTGGGGTATTTTTGTGTGTGTGTGTTTGTTAGTTAGTTTGTTATATATGAAATCTGCTTAGGAAGCAAGATAACTTTTCTTCAACTAATAACAACCAGATGTGTCTAGTTGAAAAGAAAGTCAGCATGTTACTCTTTCATAATTCTTTCAGTTATAAGAAACCCCAGATCAAATACACCTGTTGTGCATCTGCAATGAAACTGATAGGAGTCTACAGAGCACTCCAGACAACAGAATATTTTAAAGCTAGAGACATTCATTAGGCAATGTTCAAAAAAAAAACCTCTTTAAAGCTACAAAACTGTGTGATCACACTATATAACACGTGCTTTTGCTAATAAGCAGCACCTTCTCCCCAGTGTAAACTCATGACTACATCAGATCATTAAATTCTCTGAATAACAAAGGTAGGCAATTTTGTCCAAGAAGTTCTGCCTTTAGCAAAGAGACTTGCAGGGGACGGATTTCTTTCTTACTGTTCTTTCTTTTTAAACTATTTCATTCTGTGGGGGGGGTTTAATTTTTAGCAAGCTGCTAAAAACCCCAAAACCAAACCCAAAACAAATCAATCCCTATAAGAAAAACAGCTTCTTGTTTTGAATTGATGATATACCCTACTGTCAATAAAAGAGGCCTCAGTCAGACTTTCTTACCTATTGAAAGACATTGCATGTCACTGTGCTGTGTCAAATGGCATTCTGTACTGCATTGTCATAATATGCCACTAAGTCAAAAGATACATTTCTCATAGATACATTTCTAATGTTTTGAATGCAGGGCAAAACCAGCCTTCTGGGCACATTTTACTGGATTCAAGAATGTGCTGCTCATTTATTAGTCTATGCTCATTTAGAAGCTTGCGATGAGCTCCGGAATATGCTTTGAGGGATAAGACAGCACAGTCATTTGTAATTAAAGAACATTTATTCTCTCCTTTGTACATAGGCAGCTGTGCTGGTTCCAAGGCTTTTCCTCAACTCTCTACTGTAATGCCAGTAGATAGTAACAGGCAACTGGACCTTGAACAATTCTTACAGCACTGAGTGCATCACACAGTCCTTTAACCTGAAATGGGACACAAAGATCTCAAGCAGAAAGCGTGTTGGGTTTTAGCTCAATTCTTGACATAACCTCAATCTTTTGTTGTGTAAACACAAACAAAATAATGTAGGAGGATAGAGGGATTTTTATTTTCCTCATGTGTTCCAGCTATCCAGTGTAGCTGAACATACTGCCTCATATTTTTTTAATTTATCTGAGTGTATGCAGCTACACAGGTATTCTTATTTAACCCTAACTGAAATCTTTCCCTCTGTAAATCCACTGTCAAGGAAGGGAAGGAGGAAGGGAAGGGAAGGGAAGGGAAGGG
>VWYN01013974.1:126327-217367 GCA_013400075.1 Hippolais icterina | reverse complement strand
GAAGGAAGGAAGGAAGGAAGGAAGGAAGGAAGGAAGGAAGGAAGGAAGGAAGGAAGGAAGGAAGGAAGGAAGGAGCTTCCAAGATAAACAGATTTTTTTTTTCCCAAATAATAATATGAAAGTTTTTTACATATTTCTCAAAGATAATATGGCAGTCTTAATTATGATGGTCAACTCATGTAGAGCTGACAAAACTGCTCAGTCCTATAGCAGAACTGCTACTACTGCTGTTTTATTTGCTTCTAGTTTGTTGCAAATACTGCCCTATTTCAGCAAGCCATGTGGAGTGTATCATTATGTGCAGAAACACTTCTGTTTACAGACTTTTCTTTTTCAATACCAGATTTGCCTGTGTGTTTTCCTTTTTGTAGAACTATAAATTATGTCCTCAGAATGACCACTTACACTTTGATGCATACTAATCAATGTAAACATGTCATTTTATAATTAATTCTGAACTAATTAGCAGTAATTAGATGTGTCTGTCAAAGATATCAGCAGTAATTTGGAGTATATTACTTGTCAGTCAAATGTGTTTTAAATAAATTTTGATAGCATTTCTGGCTCCAATTAACAGAACATCAGAAGCTTGTAGCCATTTTTGTGGATGTTATTATAACATGCAAGGAAGGGACTGTATGCATATTTATGTAAGAATATTTCCAACTGCATTGTTAATATTATAGCAGCTTGAATTGAGAAAAGTATATTATCCTCATGTAGCTAAATTGTAAAGAGTTGAACTAGAATTATAATAGCCAGTGAGGGAAATAGAAAAACAAAACACTTTATTAATGCCTAAATCAGGTTTAGAAAATACAATTTCATTTTCTCTTTCTTGTATAAAATACAACTCCTTTGATACTACTGATTCTGTGGTTCATAAATCAGTACCTAATAGTATCTTAAAATTTGAATTTCTGTAGCTGGCATAAAATTTTAGGTGCTGGGAGAACAATAGAGTTGTACTTGGGTTAGTGTTTGAAGGATATTTTTCCAACCTGTTATAGATATCAGGGTCAGAATTTGATCCATTCCATGTTGAAGTTAGAGATGAAGCTTCATTAGAATTATGAATAAATGAAAAACACAGCAAGGAATGACTGAGCATATGCAGTTTTTTTAGATTTATACTGGCTCTTGTATGCCTGCATAGATAGATGATGTCAGCTGTTGCAGTGTGTTTTTTAAGTCATATTTATCCATATTTTCATTTTATGGTTTAACCCAGCACACCCCTGCTTTTTCCCCAGTGTTTGGTCCAACCCAGGTGTTGTAATCCTCCCTTTGCCCAATTCTACCCATGCCATTTCCCCTAATTCCCCTCTAAAGCTCTGCTGTCATTGGGTAGTCACCCTGACCCCCACCCCTTCCACTTTCTGTGTGCATAAAAGCCATCTGCACGTGGAAGATAGGGGTCTTGGGTTCCACCATGCGTTGAATAAACACCTCTGTTCTACCCCCAAGACCTGTGCTGCTATTCCATCTGTCCCTACACCAAAAGCATCGATAACCAGGACCCACAGAGCTCATAAGGGGGTGTGTGGCACCCCATTCAGGGCCACCTAACCTGGAGCACCCCTGGGGTACAGTGGTACCCCAAGGAAACATGCCAGTCAGCTAATATTCTGACTACACATCTAAAAATAAAGCACCCCTTCAACAAATAAGTATACACAATCAACTTTTTCAAAGAAAGGAATTCTAAGGAAGTGAATCCTTTTCCAAGGAATGGTAGCAGAGTTATGGGACGGGAAGCCATAGAAAACTTTCTAATCTGAATTTACTCAATGACACTCACCCACCATTCTTTTTCTATATGTTTGTCAAAAGGATGTTGTGAACAAAGAAAACAGATTAAAAAGTGATTCCTGGGCCCAGAAACCATGTTCTAAACAGGATGGAGATGGAATGCATTGGGTCAAATTTAAGATTAGAAACACTACTATTTTATGGATGCACCAGCAAATTCTGCATGGAACTACACTGCTAAGAATACTTAAGGGTAGAGGTGAAAAATCAAAATAAATACCTCCCAAGAGGCATCTTAAATCTCTTGCCATATTGGACCTTTTGAAGGGGAATGTGTGGCCAGATTTATAGGTAATAGCAGACTTTATGCTCCAGAGCAAGTATATGATTTTGTACCTGAGAGTGCATACTTTTCTGGATGTCTCCTCTCCCACATCTTTCCAGTGTTTCTAATAAAATGACAATGATCTGTTTTCTGACCATTAAGTCAAGAATGAACACTAGTTCATTAGACAAATCAGGAAGGCAATCCTTTTTCAGAAAAGAAAAAACTGTGACTTGCCAGGTAAACAGATTTTCAGGACTTCTTCCTGAGATGATACAAAGTGATATTATCTATCAACACAGAATTATGGCTTTTTTGTTTGGTTTTTATAATCTTTTTCCTGAAAAAAAAAAAGGAATATTTTTGGGTTTTCTTTTCTGTCTCTGAGGAGTCTACAACACTATAGAGATTTAGATGAAGTTAAATGCTATGTTGCTAGGTTTATCATAAATCACAAGAGCAAAATAGTACACCATCCTCTAATTTCAACACTGACATGAAGTGCCAGTGCTTCTCTTCAGGTATTTGCTATCAGAAATGTCCATAAAAATGTGAAATCAGATCTTGAAGGATGACCATGACCTTGGAATATTATTGCTAAAAGCTTCATAGAATCTGGGATAAAGGTGTTCCAGAAGCAAAAAAATACATTTCATCCAAATCTCTAAATATTTTTTTTACTGCTGATTCATGCTAGCAGACTGACTCTATAAAAGCACATTCTTAAACCCCTTCCTCATTCTTCTTCCATATTTTGAATGGAACTTTTGTTTAAATGCTAAGGCAAATTAAAAGAAATATTTCAGAAAAAAACCCCAGTTTCTTATAGCATACAGTCATTTAAAAAAAAGTATCAACCAGTTTGTTGGTTTTTTTTTTTTTTTTTCATATACTTCAGGAAGTTATCTGATGAGTAGTAATAAATCCTTCAAAAATAGGTCAATATAACAATGAGAACAAAAAAGAAGCCAGGACACATACAGGTTATCATAATGTGTTAGTTTTTTCACAGATTTCTTACATACAAAATTCCTGGTTTTCAGAGCTTGCAAATGATAATGTCTTAGGGCTTTACCTTGTATATATTTAGCATGGGGTTCTGAGAACTTAAGATGGTGCTCCATAAAAGGATTTTTATTATTTTTCTCCCTTTCGTATATCCTCATGTTGATAAAAATGGTAAAATGAAATGCACGACCACAGAAAGATGTAAAGTAGAGAAGCTCATGTTAAGCTTCCCTTCCCCTTGGCCAAAAAAGAGAGAAGCATGAATTAACGTACTTTGCAGGAAGACCCAGTACAGAGCATTTTCTGAGTCTATTGTCTGACTTCTTCATTGTTTCTTGCTATTGATGAAAGAAAAAATAGTCTACATCTTCATGTTAAAAATTATAATCCAACAAGATAATTACCATAGTGCCTGCAAGTTTTTAATAGAACACCTAAACATCTAAACAACTGTATTGAGATGCAATTAAGAGATTAGACACATATCCCATCTGCAAAACATCAATGCTGCTATGGTGGTAAAAGCTGTTTTGAAATCATTGTTTAATGACTGCATCTCATAGCATTTATTTTATTAAAATTTCAATATTGGTATATACTATGATACTGATATTTTTGGCTTAGAACCAATCTAGTCCTGGTGGAAAATCTGCTTTTCACTCTTACTGTATTAACTTAGGAGAAGAACATGGATCAATCATCTTCGAATTTTGGGAAGAAGAGTCACTGCCACATTGCTGAGATTACACTGATTTTCTTATTTCATTCTTAGCCCTGAGCTGGAGACTACATAGAGAAGAAGAAATGTTACTACTGAAAAAACCTCTGCAGACTGTGAGGTGACATGACCAATGAGAAAAAAAAAAAAAAAAGAATTGTGCGCAGGAAATGGTAACTAATGGCAGCTAAGCATGCCTTCTCACTCAGTCAATGCTGTGTCAGGGATTGATGGACTGGCTCCTGGAGGCAGGGAACAAATCCACATTGCGGTGTGGTGTGGAGGTAGGGCTCTCTGCAGAGCAAGGTTAGAGCTGGGTTAATTGTGCCTGCCTTGCCCGGCAAGTGAGGATACAGCATGAGCCTAACCCAGCTGTAATGCTTTCAGCTCAGGAGCTAACACCTAAAGCTAAGACAACGTATCCCTGCACACTGCTGTGTTCACAGTGTTGCCCTCCTCTCACAGTCTCAACATGCTTTTTCTGACTAGAAACACTTAAATTTACAGCTCTGAGCCACAGATCCTTCCCTGTAGATGACAATGATAGAGACAATATTAGAATTGGGTTTTCCTCCCCACCATAATCTGTTGCATTTTGTTCCTTGTTTCTGTTATTTTCCTACTGTTCAATTGTATATTGTGTAAGAAAATGGATTTGGATGAGGGGATCAAGTGAACCCACAATGAATTTTTGCATGTCACCAAGCTGTGTGGGAGTTGATCTGCTAGATGGTACGAATGTTCTTCAGAGGGATCTGGACAGGCTGGAATGGTAGGACAAGGGCAATGGTCCCACCTTAGGTTAGGTCCAATAAGGTGAAATTCCAGATCCTGCATTCACGTCACAACAACCCCAATCCACTTACACAGGCTGGGGAAAAAGTGACTGGAAAGCTGCCTAATAAAAAAGACCTGAGGGTGCTGGTTGAACATAATCTAGCTGTGCCCAGGCGGCCAAGAAGGCCAGTCTAATCCTGGTTTCTGTCAGCAATATTGTGTCCAGCAGGACCTGGGCAGTGAATGTTCTCCTGTACTGAGCACTGGCTGAGGCCACAACTTGAATCCTGTGTTCAGTTCTGCGCCCCTCACTTCAGGACAGATATTGAGGTGCTGGGGCTTTTCCAGAGAAGGGCAATGGAGCTGATGAAGGGTCCAGAGGGAAAGTCCTGTGAGGAGCAGCTGAGGGAGCTGAGTTTGCTTAGTGTGGAGAAAAGGAGGCTCGGGGGGCACTTTATAACTCTCTACAACTGACCGAAAGGAGTGTGTGGCCAGGTGGGTACAGCTTCTTCTCACAGGCAGCTATTCACAAGAGGAAATGACCTAAAGCCATGCCAGAGGAGGTTCTGGCTGGACATCAGAAAGAATTTCTTCATTGAAAGGGTTATGATGCACTGGAAGAGTCTGCCCCGGGAAGTGGTGTTGCTAAAATTCCTAGTATTCAAGAAATGACTGGGCATGGCACTTTTTGCTTTGGTTTAGTTGGAAGGCGGTGTTCAATTGAAGGTTGAAGTCAAAGATATTGGAGGTGTTGTCCAATCCTAATGTTCCTATGAATCTATCAAATTATTCTAAATAGTCAATGAGTCATTATTTCCTATTAAATGTCTCTAGGGAAGCAGTGATAGCATTTGTACTTTCTGTAATGATGATCTCAGACCAAAGATCTTCATCTGGTTCAAGATACAGAGTCAGTATTCTATGTAATTATATCCTGCTTAGCTATTACTAACATAATTTAAATATGTTTCCAAACAAAACTTTTTCAATATCTCCTTCCCTCAGACAAACTATCAGTCCAATAACAAAGTGTTTCTGGTTCCGCTTACTTCCAAACGCCTTGACTCTGAAACTAAGACAACTAATGTGAAAAGGGGCAAAACTGGGTAGCCTTTGGTAAAATACAAGATCTGCTGTTAAGATGCCTTCTTATGGCTGCAATTTTAATTTTCTTTATTACATATCATATGGTATATCACAGGTTTGGCTTTCAATGTACAGAACATTTTGTTTAAATGCATGGTAAACCACCAAGGAAGTCTAACTTACTTTGAACACTTTTTGAAGCCAAATGCTTAAGCCTAATTATAAATTTCTATGCTCTTTATTTCCATTTGAAATTCTCCAACTATTCTAATTAGGCTTCCCCAAAGGTCAGAGAACATTAAAAATCTGGGCACAGTCTGGCTTTTTGAAGTACTCGGAAATCTACTGTTAATGGTATTTGAGGAAACATAAGAGAAAACCAGCTGCCCTGGCTAGCATAAAATAATTAATAATAATAGCTATGTAGTGATGACATATCCAGGTTAATTGCATACTAATTAAAGGCTATAGTAAAGCAAATTACTGTTTGCATTTGAAATAATGGCTTGTGGCCACAGTAACTCATAGAAATGTGCTGTATCCTCTTGGCAAGTTCTCAAATGGGAGCAAAATTAATTAGAGACAGGTACACATGATCTAGTTTGAGAAGTCAAAAGTTTTGAGAAGCTTTCTGCAGTGAGACAGTGATAGTCATTAATGAAGTAGAATTTGATATGAGTTGAAGTTAAGTTCTGAAAGAGTGAACGGAGAGAGTGGCTGGCAGAGCTGGGAGTCAATCAAAAGATAATTAACGGACAGTGCAGAGTATGAGGAGCTATTCAGCATAAAGAATCAAATCTTTAGTTAGGGGCAAACAGGGAAGGAGCCAGCAGGGGAGTCCCACAGTGAGCTATTTCTGGATGTTTAGAAAGGAAATTAAGGAGCTTGTCATTTGGAGGATGACTGACTGAAAACAGAGTGCTGGCCAGATATGAACTGTGTAAGATCTTGACGCTGTTCAGAAAACTAGTTGGAGGCTTTAGCTTGTGAGTTTTTTAGTGTGTTGTGAGTGAGATAAAGTGGATGGGAAAACAGACAATCTCTGGGGAGGAAGAACGTCCAATGTACTGAGTAATCAAAAGCTAAACAGAACTTCTCATGTTAATACAAATAGGGAAATAATATAGATGTTCAGAAAGACAACATTCAGTCAAGGCATTACCAAGAACGTAGACTAATCACAGACTGCCATCCTGGGTTTCTCCTGTGTCTGATTCTTATGACACTTTGGCCACACCCAAACTATACCAAATCGTTTGATGCAAGGGAGCAAAAAAATATAGGAATGGAGAGAGAGGAATAACTGGATTCACAACTCATGGTTAGGTTCAAGTATTGCTGAAATTCAAAGAGTTTGGGTTTTATATGGTTTTATTTACAGAATAATTCAATAGAGAAACACAGAATTTGAAATAAAATAAAATAGCAAAGAAATGGTGACTTGGTAAAAAAAACCCTACTATAAAATAAAACTCACTTGTGCTCAGTTTTAGCATGCAGGCTCTCTGACAGGCCTCGAGGACCAAATCTCTTCCCCAGAACCTTTCTAGAATGCATAGTCATGCAGTTCCTCTGTCAAAATTAAAGTAGGACTGAGTATTCTCTGTAAAATAGTAAAGGATTTCAGATGGGATTTCCCTGGAATGCCTTATCCTGGAAAAGAGATCAACAATGCTTCATTATGGATGCAGATGGAATGAGAAGCAGTTAACTCCCTCCTTTTTTTAATCCTAAATTTTTAACTTGCTATCCTTTGTACATAATGACAACTCTTAGAGATCACATATATGTGTGGATTTTAATATTGACCAAAAAAAAAAAAAAATCTGTATATTGTCTATTTTCTTCTGTGTATTTTTTGCCACAAAATTTTTTTATTCCCAAATGGCCTTTAGAAACATCATTTTAGCCAGAAAAATAAATTGTATTACCCTATCAAGGTGCTAGACGTGCAGCTGATATTAGTAGACTAGGTAAATGGACTTCAGGAGTGTAGTGGTGATGGATATCATGATTAATGACTTGATATAATAAAATAATAATATTTTTATTATTTAGCAAAATAATAAATACATCATATGTCTTACATAGGTTTGCTGTTTTTTCTGTAAAACTACAGCACCAGATGCAGATTTTTCCACAATTTCATTATGGCCTTTTTTTTCCAAGATAAAATGAAGTGATTGAAGAATTCCTGCTCTTCCAATTGAGCTGCTGAAAATATACTTTAAAGTCATTAATAACAGGATATTCAGTACTTTTAGCAGCTTAAGTGAACTCTAACTAAGGGGTCAGAATTTAAAAAAAGAAAGATGACTACTTTGAAATCACTGTGCAAATCTCAGAAAGCTTGAATAGGCAGAAGAAGCTAATGGGGCTGAAACTTTGCAAGACTTGAGATAGATAAATAACCTGCAGCCTACAAAGCCACTCTTTTTCTAATATACACAGGAACAAAAGATTAGGATATAAGTGGCAAACTTCTTAAAGTAGAAGGAAAAAAACTAGTTATTCTGTTCAAGGCCTTTCAGGTATGTTTTTCTGAGGAATAAGCAATTCACAAAATGAAAAAAAAAAAACCACTGGGAGAATGTGAAACTGAGACAAATGATGATGGATAGTCATCTGTTGCTAATATTAAGAAACTGCTTTTAGAAGACAGGAATTCAAAGACATCACATCTGAGAGATGTAGAGAAAAATATTAATTATAAAAAGAAAAGAAAAAAGAAAAAAAAAAGTAAAGCTCATAGAATATCCTGAGTTGGAAACAACCTAAAAGGAGCATCAAATCCATCTCCGGGCTCTGTACATAGGGTAAAAAATCAGCAATATCCATCTACCTACTAAAGTCTAGAACAGTTAAAAAGGCATGTTAGAAGCAATGATTTACAAGTCTGGAGACACCCACAGTACTTTCTCCTCCATCCTTCCTTCCTCAGAGAAAAAAATTACAGTACCAAAATCTCAAATATACTTTAAAGGGTGAGTTTAACAACACAGTTTTAATTTTGCCTAATAAACAGAGTATGAACAGAGATATGAGCCCACAGCTGTTCATATAGAAAGTAATGTTTGCAAACAAGCGAAGTCCTACTCATGGCATTGAAGCAATGATACCTTAAAGAGTGACATGAGAGAGGCAGAAGGGACAGCTGTTCTGACAGACAGAGGGAGCATCCTGTTAAGAGCAGGGAAAATGTGAAATCTAAATTTCTGATGGAAACAAAAAGTGAATATGAAATCCTTAGAATTGTTAAATTTGGGGGAAACAACCCAGTAAGTTAACATCAATTGATGTCATAAAATAACACTGTACAGCAGCAAATGAGATGCAAAAGATACCTGGATTTTCCTGAAGATACAGAAAATCTATCAAGACATTATAAAAGCAAGATATCAGCAGAAGATCATGCCAGAAGTATAAAAACAGTACTGTTAACTGTGATGTTTGCCAAATGGAATACAGGGTAGTGTAATAAATGCACTAATAAATTGACTGATGACCAGTGAGAGTTTCCTCAATAAATATAGTAGAACATTGGTCAAAATGCAAGTTAGCTTAAAAGAAAAATAATTGAACAGGTTTTTTTTAAAATAGTAAAATAGTACAGCCCAGGATAGCTGTATAGCATTATTTCAACAGTTTTAAGTCTAAATTCATGCAGTGTAATAGACACTCAGGTACCAATCAAACCACAGTAAGCAAGTATGGGTAAACATTTTCACTACACTGCTCCTCACTGGAGTTTTGAAAGGTTGCTCCTCAGTGTGTCACCTGCACAAGGAATATGCCAAGAAAAAAAATGCTGCAAGCACATTAGGACAACTAATAGGATACAAAGTCACTGATGGCAGATGACATGAGAGGGTATGTAAAAAATTCACTTTAGAGAATATTTACAACAAACTGAGAGCTCTCCAGGGGAAATAACCACCCACTAGTGGTCTAAAAATCACCTTTTAAAAGTATTCACAGATGTGGTATTTTAATCTACACAATAGAATTACACCACTGCAAGACCATCTTCATCAGATAAACCCTTTGTAACGAGATGCTTTTACTATTTATTCCAGAGGGATTTTTCAGGAGGTAAAGGCTTGTACCTACAAGTTTGACTGTTTGCATAAGCTTCACTCTACCATACTACATCAGAAATCTGTGCAAACCTGAAATCAGAGAATACTAAGCCTCACCAGGATATTTAAGATATTTATCCCAGTTCATTAAGGTAACAAAGCATGCATGTGAAACCCCAGGCTCTACCTCAACTCAAATTAATGGACTGCTGTGTGGATTTCACTGCCACTGCTAATAATACTGAGGCTTCTCTTAGGACCTTCTGTTGGATCTGTGCAAAACCTGGGTGCCTGATGCTGCTTTGAATCATCAGAACAATGCTGACCATAGAAATTACGTGACATGATGTAAGAAACTACTGAGATCAAAAAAGCCTCCAAAAAACATTTTCACTGCTCCTGGTACTGCATTCTAAAGCATAATAGAAATACAACTGCTAATGGTTGTATAATAGATTAAAGAAACTATAATTCTGTTTAAAAAATTCTTTAAACTTGCACTAAAGGATATAATGGACTTCCAGCACAGCAGTATTTATCTAGTCATTTTTATGGTGCAGACTTTGGCCCAAATCACAGACTCTTTAATTATGAGAACAGTTTAATGAATATGTAACATCATCTCAATGCATCTTTCTACTATCTGTAAAGGGTATTTACATCTATATCGTGCATGTGGGAAGTCAGATGAGAAAAATTTTACTTTTTGCTTCTGAATTCTTACAATTATAGCCAAAACTCTCCTGAACTGTTCTTGTCCAGTGTCTGCAGCTCCCCCCCACAAGGGCTGTGCCCAAGACCCCAAGTCAGGCCAGCAATCCTTGCCTCAGTGATGCTACAGTGAGGCCCATCTCCAGGTCCCCCATGTCCCTGTCTGGCCCAACCATGGGCCCCCCAAACTAGGCTGTCCTGCAAGACCCTATCCTGGCCTTGGTCCATACCTGGACCATACTTGGTCCATACTCTTCCCCCCAGGAAGGGGCTTGATACCCAGGGCTGGAGCTCCCCCAGAAGCCCCTGGCTGCCCTGGCCCTGACAGCCAGGCCCTGGCATCACCCACCCAGGAGCCCCTGATGCTCAGGGAGCCACTGGCCTCCACATTACCTGCCAGGACACCACTGTCTAACCACACACAGATCAACTCACCATTGTGTTTGTCAGCCTCAGTATTCTGTCCTCTCATTTCAGTAACTCCTCACATCACATATGCAACTGTGTTTCACCCCTCACCCCACCTAAATCTTGCTCAAGCCAACTGTACTGTACACCTGAAGCTTTTACAAGAAAATGACAAAGAAATGAAAATAAATGTCTTCTTGTCAAATGAGATTCACCACGCCACATGTTAAGTCTATATTTCTTAAGGCAATGCATCTAATTGCTGAGCAGTCAGTAAAGAATTATTTAAGAATTGTCCTAAGTAATTAAATTAGGCTATTCTGGTTTGCTTAAACACACATTAATCTTTCATAGTGACATCAAATTTGCAAACACCTTAGGGAAAAATTCTGCAGTAAATCATTTGTAAATGTAATAAACGTTTAACCTGTAAAATAATAGATGAGGTAGAATACTTCAAAGCAATTCTAGTTTACTTTTTTTCCTTGTTCAAAAAAAGTGAATCAGAACTTCTTAGTAATTTCACTGCATCATTCATGCACATAGTATACAGTGGTTTATTTATTTGATTGGAAAAGTGAAAATTTGTGTATGCTTTAAACTTAAAAAGTTTTTTGCAAGTTCACATTTTAAAAGTTAAAATTCTCCTTGTGTTGTATCCAGTAAAATGTATAGAGGCTGCCTTGTTTTCCCACTTCTATTTAAAACTGGAAATGTAAGAAACTTAATTATGATTGCAATAATTATTATTAGAGACAGTATCTTGATTCTAAGCTATAATGCAAGAAATAATATTTTTGGTTCTATGGTCTAAGACTAAACTTAGAGATATGATCAGAACTAGAAGGTAATTTGGCAATATTTCTTCTAAGGCTTGTGTTCAGGCCAAGTTAATTTCCTGTGCAGTTTCCTCAGTGCAAGGCAGGTGGTGGCACTACAATGTTGCCCAGCAAGTCCGTGCCATGCCTATTGAAACTTGGCACAGTGGCTGTACAGTGTGTGAGTCTGTTTTTCCAGCAGCTGAACCATGGCCCTTCGCAGAGGAATCAGTAGTCGCTGTGACTGCTCCCTCAGCTGGTATTCATCACCTCGCTGAATTAGACACTCTGTAAACAAGAGCATTGAGATGTACCAGAAACTGAAAATTCTAGGATGAGGCAAGTGAGAATTGTATGATATAGAATGGTTTGAGTTGGAAGGAACCTTAAAAAATCATCTGGTTCCAACTCCCTCTGCCACGAGTAGGAGCCCACACTGTGGGCATGACTATAAATTGCAACCATGTTCAATGCAGTTTTCATGCGTTTGGTTTTCTGCAATCACCTCTATGGAAATCCCTTTTCATATGCGAGTACTTCATATGAATTCGTCTATTTTTATTTCTATAACTCAAACATGTTGTTTGTAATGCATGTTGTGGAAGTGATTGTGTCAAAAACTGAGCCCACAAATGACTATGTCCACATCCTAACTGAAGAGCGGATGTGTGCTACAACTTCACCTTTTTGGTTTTGCTTCTCTGGGGATACTCCCTATACTATGTGACCAGCCCTCACCTCATTACATGATCTTTCTTTTTTTTTGCTTTTTCATTAAATACCAGGCTGCCAGCAGGGCACAAACATGATCTGGAAATGGGAAGAGCTTCTAAGTCTCCGATTATGACTACAGTAGCAATAGGAGTATGGACAGATTTGCAGCACAAATACTGGTGCTGAGAAATTGATGTCCAAACTGTAGCTGTCTACTATAGAGTGCAAATTCTGACATGCTTGTTATACACTTTTCAAACATTTAGTTTGATTTTATTTTTTCAACTTCAAATTAGTTCTAGGTGGGTGCCATTGAATGACAATAAATACTCTCCTCAAATCCTTTCTGGCTTACCCTAAAGTGAACCACACCCTACTGAATTGTTTTAGAATGGATAAAATTATCTTTTGGACATAACAAGCTTCTTTATAGACAATAGATAAGTCTATCTACAACAATGACAAGATATCTCACACTTAGGCAGCTCAAAGAAGATAGCGTGAGACCAGATTCTTGTAACAACTTGCAAGAAACAGCCTGATGAGCTTTAAGTTGTTCCTACTTTTCAATGGTTTTATTCTCAGGGTTATATGTATTTTTTAAAAGTACCAAAAAAATAACCATTCTGTGGTTTGTAAACACTGTTTACAATTTCTCATTTTGGGAAGAAATCATACTCTTCTGAATTTTGATGAGAATGAATGAAGACATTCATAATGGTAATGGTAATGGTAATCATCTGGTATGCTAGAAATGTTTGAATGTCTTATATTTAGTAAGTAGTTTCACAAAGAACTAAACTGATCTTATGAGTGAAGGGCTATTATTAAACATTCACACAAAAAGTGTTTTGGGGCTTCAGATGAGATGGAAATTATGTCAGGTTATATTCAAAGTCAATAAAAAACAATAACTCTTAAGAAAATGGTACTAAGTAAGCCTTTGTCAAAGAGACTCTCTGGGGCTTAATTTTCCACTTATAATAACGTACAGAAGATTCTGATGCTGTGGTTCATTTCCTATGGCACTGAGTTTTTCATTTCAGTTGCTTGTTAATGTCATAGAGGTATCACAATGCTAGATTTCTGTAGGACTCCTCAAAACAGGTTTTTGCACCCATACTTAAGAATTTAATGATTAATCTTTTTCTCCTCCTTCTGACAAAAACTTTATCAAAACTGATGTGTCAGAATGTTTCAGCTTCAGTGAAACAGCGTTTTTTCTTGTCTGATCAGTTCTATTTATCATGTTCATGCTAACATTCAATGTTAGCATGAACATGATAACATTTAACATTCAATGTTAAATTTGCTGTTGAAAAATCCAATTTGAAGTAGCTTGTTGCTTTCTGAAAAGGCCTGTCCTGAATATGTAACAAAAGTTTTTCTGTCTGTAATCCTTCCCACTAGAAAACAAAATCCATTTCAGGGGCTGGGGAACACCAACACTACTCATGGGAATATCTACTCATATGTCCTGTGGCAAACTATAGCGAGATACTTTCTGAAGTTCTGCGAGATCTACAGTGTGCAAAAAACTTGCAAGAAACAGAATTTATTTCAAGGAAGCCAGACTGCAACACAAGGGAAGACTAAGAAATATCCTCCATTGGGAACTATCTTTTGGATGCATATAGAATTTTCAGGAGGATGCTCATGAGGTTCTCATTGGCAGTGATTGTACATGACTGTATTTTAGGTGTTTTACTAAGTGTTGGTCCTTTCACCTGGCATAAAGAATTTCAGAACAAGCACAAGAATCCCACGTGTGCTTTTTATACTAATTTCTAGGTTAGTAGAAATTTTATTTGAATTAGTAGATTCTGTTGATTGTATTAAAGTCAATAATAGAACTCCTAGTTTTTAAGCATGACCAAAATCTGAGTATTTTACTTTCCTATGAATTTTGCTTGACCATAGAAGCCAATAAAACACTCCACATTTTTTTATCCTAGAAGTCATAAGAAAATTTGTTTGTCCAATTAGAAAGAACAGAGAGAAAATGTTCACTTTCATAAATTTAACACGATGTTCATCACTTGATGAAAGAACATTTTCACTACCATAATAATGAATTTTATACAATTTTATTGTCATAAGCTTGAGGAGAGAAGAAAGCTATTTTCTTCAGGATGGGTACCACATGGCCTTGCACTAACACACAATAGTCTTATTTGTCTCAATGAGGATTTGATAATAATTGTGACAGACACACAAAGGCCTGGTAATAAATGACCATTTCATAGGCAAAGTACATAAGGGAATTTTCTTTCAACTTTAGGAAAAAATATCATCCCAGCCAGATGGTTTGACTTCAAGACAAATGAGTGGACAGGGTCATAATGAATGAATGCGTTCTAAGTTAGTTTCCCTGAGAACTCAGCTGTTCAACAATCATCTCTAATGCAGAGATTTAATAATCAGGCTGGCTAGCTGTGGAGCATGTTTGAGTCGGTTCTTTTGCCTTTGTCTGTCTTCCACTTGCTCCAAAAGTGTATTAAAATAAAGTATGCCTAAATCTTGGTTACAATGTCAATAAAACTCTAGCTGATCTAGAAATGTTAGTTTATGGTCAATGTAGATCTCGCTACTTTTAGCTAGCTTTGTGTGATGCACTAATTTTTTTCCCTCCCTAATCTTATAGAATATTTTTTTGGATTGCTGTATTAAACTGTTCATCCCTAAGGAAAAAGTTTGACTGAAGAGAAGGTCTAAAGTTTTAACGGTGCATTAATCTGTTAGCTTTGGGATATGGTTACTTCATGTGAGAGTTCAGATTCTCAGAGCCTTTTGAGTTACTGCTAACAAAAAGTAAATTATTACAGTATCACCTGTACTACAATGCTATTAAACCTTTTTGACAGGGCATCTGAGGGATTTCATAGTACAGCTGTGGAGGTCAAGACTCCTTATGAATAACCATCTTGTAATGGTTAAAGGGACAGAGCTTCTACTTCTCTGGAGGAGGCTATAGCAAAACTAAAACTGAACACACACAGGCCTCATTGTGATTTCACATGCATCTACCTTCAGACAACCTTCTCTTTGTTACTCTTCTGGGATCTACATGATCTCTGTTCTGACATTGTCCTGCAAGTTAAAAGCACTACAGGTTGTGTGGGGTTAAAACACAGTCTTCTTGCAAATTTTCAAGAGAGGCACCCCATCAGAGAGGCAAAACAAATATCAGTATTATTGCTGCCATTCTGGATACAAGTTATGAATGCTGAAGCCTGACAAGGTAAAAGGGAGGTGAGAAGACAAAGCTGAAATGCACTGAACCGTGCAGAGAGAGGCACAGCACTGTTACTGCTATAGAGGATGCGGCAATGCAGTAATATCACCACCTAATTATTGGTGTCACAGGCTTCTAAATTTACAGTGTTATAATGACACAGGTGTATTAGCTATTACCAGCGCCATGATGAGATATATGTATTTGAAACTGTTAATTTAATCTCTTGGGATCCTGTTTTATTTGTTCTAGTTCAATTTTTGCCCTTTTAATGGTTGAATCTCCAGCTACATTACTTGCAATTAGTTCACAAAATCCTGTCTTCCTGACAATTAGATTGCATCATTACGGTTGCTTACAATAGGGGACAAGGGATTTATTTACAAGAATCACAAGCATCTTCATGGGCATATCACTGCTATATTTTTTGTTGCAGATACATTTCACTTCTCATCCTTGTATTCAGCAAGATATTTGCACTAACAACTAGATACCCTTTTTTGGGCACTTTTTGGGCATCCTTGCAATCTTGAAATTGCCCCTTGTTCTCTCTGACATTCCATTTAGTCTATGCATGAGCTCTGCAAGAAACTTTCCCACGAGCGAGCTCCCCAAAAAGCTGTGCAAAATCGCCCTATCATATATAATCGGACTGATTGCAGGGCTGATCCTAGTATTACTTCTGGGGAAATGTAGCTTAACTTCAGAGAATCTTTTGTTGTACAGCTGGTAGATCAACAGGAGCAAAACAGCAAAACAATCTTTCTACTGCAAAACGCCATCCACCAAAAGCTGAACAAATACCAATATTTTGACATTTAAAGTTATCTGGTTTGTGTGGGCTTTTTTCTTTCTAATCTATTGTAGGATTTTCCTTTTGTTGATGAAATTGGACACACAGATAATTATAAGTCTTGGTAGCTCATTAACAGCTCTGCCTTTAAATAAAAACATTTAAATAATGAGTTGGTCTAATTTGATTTCCCTGTTGACTGTCAACAATTGCTTTTCTTCCCTCTCTTAATGAATGATTCTGTTCTTTTATTGGGAAACTAGTTCCTGAGCTAGTCCAAGAGGTAGACCTTTCATGATTGCCGTTTTTAGATATGTCATAAATCATTATTTTGTTGTATCTTAATTCCACAGTAAAGTTTAGGGAACAAATTTTTTTTATCCGTACTTAACATATTTCTATGGATATGCGATTACTGTGAAATTTCAAATAGAGATAGGGAGGCCTATAAAAAACTTTTAGAACTGTATCTGTATCATTTAGAACATAAAGTTTAGGTTGCAATATATAACAGATCAGAAGAGCAATTAACAATATCTATTTAAACTGATACATAAAATGCATTTCTGCAAACACTGTATACTTAAGCTCATCTCTGAATTCTCTCAAGACCTCTTTTTGAAATATGAGGATATTTTTTCATGTCCTCATGTAAAGGACATTCTTTCACTCTTTTTACTGAGGTGAGCAAAAGACAGAGTGACAACTCATCAGCTCTGCGTGTTCAGGTGTTTGAGAATGTCATGGTACAAGTATGTTGAGTTTACCTGTTCTGACTGAGGCTGCCAGAAATACATACCATGCTCCAGTAAATCTTGCTGCCAGGGTTAGAGATGTTATGGTTCTTCATTGTCTGGCCTGCCTCACTCCTGAAAACTATTGCCTTCATCACTGAAGGAGCAAAAGATTGTGCCTGAGCCATTTCAAATGGTCTTTCCAGTGTCTAAACTTAAGCCACAGAAGTTTGTGAGTTTGAACTGGAGCAGTAGGCTTAGCAGCAGGTAAGGTACAATTACACTTCTGCTGCCTTTGCTGTAAGAGCTGCTACCAGTGATGTGCTATGTGATGAAGCTATAGCTATGGCAGGGTGTGTTGGTACTTGTCTACCACCACCAGCAGAACTCAGTTGTTCTTCCAAGATGTCAAAGCTGTGGGTAAAGAAGGCATATGCTCCATGTAGTGCAACTATGCCTTCAAAGCTCATTATGTTGGTGCAGTTCCACTGAACCCAGAATGCTTGCTTCACTGTTGGCTTAACTATTTGTGCATTTTCAGGAAGATGATGTAGCTGAACTGGCAGCACAACTGGGAGTACATATTTCCTCTCCATTAGAAGAAACTCTGTTGAGAGACCTACCTATCTTATTGTGTCCACTGCAGTTATGTGTATTTTCAAGAGGCTGTGGTATATTCTTCTGGCTTTAGGTATCAGAAAAACTAGAAACTAGTATCAGAAATGGGATTACTATGAAAATAAAAAAAAAAAAGTGTAAAAGTCCCTTTTAAGTGTAAAAGACTCTCGTCTGTTTAGCAGAACCATAGTTTTGAGAAATTTTTTTTCTAGGTGAGATGACTCATTGAAGGCATATATGAGAGTGTATGTTTCTCTATCTATTTCTCAATATCCTTCTGCCCATATGAGTTAACAAGCTGATGTTTAAATTACCTTCTCTCCAAGAAGAAAGAATAGATCGAGAAACAATGCAAATGTGGGGAATAAGGGAGTGTACAGAGCCCTAAGGTGGGATATGGAGTAATGCAAGACACAGATCCCTGAAAATGAGGACCAGAAAATCATGATCTAGTGTTTTGTAACATCAATGTAAGAAGAATTCAAAAGACTTTACAAGACCAACCAAAAATTAAAATATTCATAACACAAGGGTGGGGAAGTTCAGTTGGTTCAGTTACCAAGCAAATACTTTCAGAAAAGTATTTGCTTGGTAACTGAATAAAAGGGAAAGTAAGAGAACAAATTTTGTTTATGAACAGCTTTTGGATTTTCTTAGACCTGGAGACAGGTTTTAAAAAGTCAGCAGAAGTTCCACACAAATTTTTCTTAATAAAACACTAGAAACACTTTTTCCAATTTTCTCCCAGTGCCAAATAGAACTCTAAGTGATAGGTCTTCCAGGCTTCTTGGTTCATGCAGAAGAAATACAGTGATAGTTTTATGCCCATTATACCCACTCCCTTTCAAGGGTTTTTCACAGGCTGTGATACTTGAAGGGGTCCCCAGTGGAACTACTAATTTTGTGGTAATCAGGCCCACCTGCAACCTATACAAGACTGGACAAGAAAAGCCTGTGTGAGTTAGAGACAGAATAATAGAATCATTTAGATGCTTTCCCTATGCTTTCTTTCTGGTTCTTCATCAACTACAGCTCTGTTGAATTTGGTATACAGCTTTAACTACCATGGCTAATACTACTGAAATATGTCTCACAGTATCATATTCCTTAAAGCAGTTTGCTGTATTACCACAGAGTACTGTATCTTTTTACACAATTCCAGGAAACTTTAGAGGGTATTTAAATATATGCTCAAGTACTCCCCTCAGAGACAGTAGAAGCTTTTGTTTACATTTCTCAATTCTTAGTTCTTTTGACGGAAGGGAAGGGTTATTTTTCAGTAACAGCTACTGTAAACCCTTTTGAGACATCAATGCTTTAATAAGCAAGGGTTCTAATAGGATCTCATGAATAAAGCATTTTGCACTCTTTCCCATGACATGCTGTACAAGTATATTTGCTGCAGCTTTTGTAGAATTCCCTTCTTATAGGTTAAATAAACAAAATTATTCCAAATTTTGCAGGCACATTAAATTTCACAGCACTATTTCTTTGAAAAATTATGAAATCTAAATTATTTTTACATTTCATTAGTTTTATTAAGACCTGAAGGTACAGTGATATAATTTTGACCAATAGGACTGAGTAGATACAAATTGGTGCAGAATTGTTTCCAAATATTCAATGTTCTAGCTAAGAGGGCAGCCAGCAAGAGCAAAATACATGGACAATGGAAATGGTCAGAGTGCTATTATTGTTCATACAATTTGGTGTAAGCCTTTTTCTGAAAATTCTGTGTGCAAATACTGAATCAGACTCAATTAGGTTTGCTTGGTTTGTAGTTTGAGTTCTAAATTCTTATAGAAGGTCCTGGAGAAAATAATTATCTCTTACACTTACTTGTGTGTGTAAGATTAAATGAAAGTCAAAAAGAAGGACCTGTGTTCAATAGCATCTTCTACTTTACAAAGGTAAGCAGCTCTTTCACATGAAAAGTAAGAGTAAATAGTGTTGCCCAGGTAATCTGACTTCTGTGCACAAAGCACAATGCCTATGAGTTTTAAAAGAGAAAGTTTTCCCAGGTGGGGAAAAAAAAAAGGGAGATAGAGATATAGGAAGACAAGGATATTGCCATGCCCAGAATCTGGCATCCCATCTAAGGAAGAGGAAAACTTGGAGAAGGATTGTTTATACTTTCTAAAGGTAGAAAAAGAATGACAGAAATATTTTTTCTTAGAAAAAGGAGGGATCATTTTTCCTCTGCAAGGACTAGCAGATAAATACTTTCCTGATATTAGACTGAGCTTTGCAATTCTTAACTTTTAATGTTTTTCTTCATTTAGGGATCACAATAAGGCTAAAAATAAAACATTTTTCATTAGAAAAAAAAAAAATTACCCCCAAAGGAAATCATTATTACCTTTGAGCGCTTTGAGTTCTTTTACAGACATGAAAACACTAGTGAGAAAATATTTGTCCTACAAGTGGTTCAGGAACAAGTTTATAGTTACAGAATATTTGTAATTTTATAGTAACTTCTACTAATTTTTTGTGTTAGAGACACAATAGAACTGCTAAAAGAAAAGCGGGGTGAGAGCAGGACAAGACAGGAGAGAGAAGCCGTTTGAGATGTGGATAACCTGCCTTAGCTGTAAGAGGTGGGGAGTTTTAAATGCTGACACCCTTAAAATTGAGTGGATCTATAAATATTTATGCAACTCAAACTCTTGCAAAGATAATTTTTTATATTTGATGAGTTCCAAAATTATCAAAATGAGAGAGGACCTTCAGAGCCTGCTGAGAAATACATGTAGTCTGGTAAATTAATATATTGAGATTTCAGCTAAAAGTCATGTTTATTTTCCCCTTCCAGAAGCGGCTGTTTTTGGCTCTGAGTGAGGTTCTCGAGTTTTCGGCCTGCTTTTTTTTTTTTTTTTCTGTCACAATCAGTTGCCCTATATATATATAAGAAAGAAGGTATCCTTTAGACTAAATACAGGTCTCTGAAATGGAGCCTCTCCTCTCCTCTCCTCTCCTCTCCTCTCCTCTCCTCCTGTTAGGTACATGCATTGTACATGATTGAACATTTTGAATTTAACCAGAGGATTTAGTCACAAACATTCATTAATTTCAATAGGAATTAAATCTCATAAGCTCATCCTATCCCTCTGGGGTTCAATTCTGACTTTGATTAAATCCATAGAGTGTCACTGTCAAGTTCCTAAAGTGTTCATTGCCGTCTTGAACAACAAGAGGACAAATTTTTGTTTAAAGACTGACTCTAACTGTTAAGGGTCCTTAGCAGCATGTGAACTGGTAGTGTGCTGTGCAATATCTTTACTGGCATAAGTAAATTTTCTTAATTGAAAACAGAGATCCTAGTTAAGGTATTTATGTGTAATTGCTGTTTAGGACAAAAAAAAGTATTAATATACTCTGTGCTTTCTTTTCTGATACCAAGTGGAGGGATCATTTTCCAACATGAAAAAGAAAAGTACAAACCTGTCTATGTCATCGCTGCAAGGATGTTGCTGTGACTAGCATTTAATTTGAATACTTTCTAGAGACCTTGCAGAACTTCATTTATCTTAAATGTTTACTTTTGCCTTAAGATTCTTAAGGAAAACAATGTATAAAAAGAAACCATCAAGAAAGAAAGTCCTGATTTGAATTCAATTAAATGTCAGCTTATCATATATTATGTAGCACTGTGGGAGGACTGCTTTGTTTTGTAATTAGAATAGATCATTGTTAAGAAGCAGTATTTACAGAGATATTGAAATATTAGCTGGGATTTAACCGTGTTTATAAAGCGGTCTCTTGATACCTTCTCCAAGTTATTTCCTCCAGCAACTGTATTTATTCCTACAAATTTCATTCAGATTTCTAGAAACACTATTTTTACAGAAAGATGGATCATCCTGGCCTAAATATTAATGTGGTTACTTACTCCAGTTTCAAAATTTCTTATTCATCTGGCATTTTATCTTTAACATCACTAATAAAACAACAGCTTTTAAACCTTTGGGAAATTGATGAGAATCTCTGGAGTCACCCAAATAGCTTCCCCCAAATCCGTATCTAAGACATGTCTAACTAGAAAGAGAAATTGAATAAACTCCTATCAGTCTGCCACATAAAAACACCCTTATATGCCTAAGATCTGAAAGCAAATTCAGATCTGATTCAGGTCTTGGGCAAAGTAAATGTGTCAGGGTATTTTTGGTTGCATAGAAGATTACAGTGAGGTCCTAGGTGAAGATTCCTCATACTACAGGATTTTAAAATATAAAAATAGTTAATCAGTGTCACCAGAAAGGATAACTGTATCTAATTGATACGAATGGGAAATATAGGCATTAAAATCCCTATATAAAGATGTCTAGAAAACCCAGGAAATTTGTTCCACTAGACTTTCTGTCAGCAAGCCACCATTATTTCTATTTTCATAGGCTATTTTCTGAGATCATATCCATACCTTAAAATTTGACTCAGCATGTTCTTGCAGAAGAAAATCCCTTCACTTAGGTGTGAACATGACCACATTAGCTTTGCAGAAAATAGCTCTTGCAATATTTTTCTGGCATTGAATATTGAATGGGATACTCAGTGCAGCTCTGGAAGTTCTACAACACTTGAGACCATGCTACTCTTAGACATTACCAAAGGAATTAGGAAATAAGTGTAATCAATTTTCAGCTTCTTAAATAAATGTCCTAGTTCATCAGAAATGACATGTAAGCTTTGTACCTTGATTTCTGCTATGTTGCTTAGAGATATTGTAAAATGTGTCAGGAAAGAAAAGTCCTTGAATTTCTTCTGCTTCAGTTGAAAGTCTATTAATAGAATGGGCAGAGAATTTTAATGCTTCATTGCTTTTGGCTGATGGAGGGGAATACAAGGACCTTCCTACTTTCAAAGTGGCTTTGAAATAGTATTGCCAGCAACAAGACATCAGAGGAGTTCAGCACTGTAAAAATGATATGAAAAAAATAGAAAAATGCAATTTTCTCTTATTTTACTTCAACAGCGGGAAACTCAGATAACTGTCTCTGTCATTTTCCTCCTCATCATCTTCAGCTTTAAGCGAATGGGGTCATAAAGATATATTATACACATAAAATTTGATAGTAAAAGCTTTCTGGTAATCATTTGATTAAAGTGGCCATTGCATGACCCTCTTAAATAATCATGATCAGTTACAAGCCTAGTGACTAGGAATAAACAGTTGATTATATGGTTACACAAATCCTCAAAAATTTCATAGCAGCTGAATTCCCCCAGTCTATCTGAAATATTTGGCCTGACCTTGAGTGAGACACTATAAAATGCCATTCCTTTGGGCTGATAAGGTCCTGTGGTTTTCTGTTAAGCTAAATGAGAAAGTCTTGACCGTAACAATTTACACCATTATATCCATTATCTTTTGCCCTGCAGGTGATTTGCTGCATGCTTTATTGCAGAAGACTGAATAGTTGAGAGAGTATTGTCCTGCAGACAGCAATGTCAACACTTATCCATGTGCAGGTACAATTATACTTTCCAAGTTATACAGCAGATGGTGTTGCATGACTACCACTTATTTTGGTAAAATGTATCAAAAAATTACACTGAAAAGGAGTGTAAGATTTTATTAATGAAGCAAAGCATAGAAATGCATACAGCCATTTTTAGTTGCCTTCACAGAATATCTTTGACCCTAAAAGAAGAGAGCAGCTATGTAATTACTAGTTACTTACTAAAATACACTGGCATGTGCTGGCTGACTAAAACGTTCATGCAAGCAGCCTGCATGCTATAATGACTGCAACTGTACAGAGTTCCTCAGAGCAGATCTAAACAGCATTTCCACTGGCATACTTTTTTTTTTTTTTTTTCCCTTTGGACAGGTACTAAGTATCTCACTATTCACTGACACACTGATTCCATTGGAAAAATTCTGGCGTGCGACTCGCCTTCTGCAGCTGCCCTTGACTTAAACTCTGGTCACCTGAGCCGCAGCGGCAGGGAGAGGGCAGACCCGGCCAGGACTGGCCGTGAGCTCGTCTCCTCAGCGGCCAGCAGGGGAAGCTGCTGCATCGGTTTTCAGCGCGGCTCACAAATAGAATTCCTGGTTATTTTTATATCCACGGATGAAAAGGTGAGGTTATCTTAAAATGAGAGACAGAATATGTATGTTTGCATGAAGAAATTTTTTGCCAAGCTATGCCTGGGATGACTATTCTAGTCACAAGTGAGAAGGCAGGGAATGAGTGGTGCATGATAGAAGAAAGAGGGGCTATTTGGTGTCTAAATTTAATGTGTGCTATATCTTTGCTTAGCCTACCAAATACAAGACACTTCAAAAGCTATTAATAGAGATTCAGTTATTTATGCAAATTTTAGATTACTGTAGTCCTTGCTCCATGTGTATAAGAAAAGTATTTCTGTAGGAGATGCTGGACTGAAACACGCCTGGTTTTTGTATTCAGGCACATCCTGGCAAGTGTCAGAAAGTTATTTGGGTTTCATTCAAAATATTTTCTTATGCACATGTTTATGAGTTTCACAGAATGTGACTTTTAATCTATCTGATGTTCAGTCGTTCATGTTTAAATAACAGTGCAATACCTTGCCCTTCCCTTCTATTTCCTTACACTAAAAAGAAATATGTTTTGGTGGCCAAAAGATATAGTCCTCCAACTGCTCTGAAATAAAAACAAAGCCTTAGTACACACTTCTTCTTCATCCTTAAAACATTACAGGACATCATGAGACTTCCAAGCTACAAGGATAATACCATTTAACTTTAAATACCATTTAACTTTATTATTAAAAAGAGCAACAGGCACATAATTTTTTGTGCCATAACTTTCAGCTGAATTTGAGCTAAGTCTGTGTAGGATCCTAAATCCAGTACTTGACCAGTACATGTTTCCTTCTCATTTTCTGCCAGGACTGAATTTTTATGAGTGTTATCGCTCTGGTAAACTGGCAGTATTCCTTTCATGCCTTATTAATAATAGATATGTCAGATAGAGTGATAGAAAAGATATTTCAATCAGGCATCTACAGAAACTCTGCAATGAGAAAGGCCATTGTAAATTCTAGTAAGAACTTTGCCTTGAGGTTATATGAACGACTCATGTAGAAAGTTTTATTTGTAAAACCTAATACCCTTGGTTTTGTCCAAACTATTTACATAGTCCCAATTCTAATTTAATTCCAATTCAAATCTTTCTACTTTCATAGAAGTCCCTCAGTAGGACCCTATAGGATTGCTAGACATCTGAATGGAAAATATTATTTTCTTTGTTGGAAACTTATTAGTTTAATTTCAACAAATGGATTTTCTTCTTGAGGATAAAATTTCCAGTTGAAGTTTGTTTTGAAGGCACTTATATATGTATGGTGAGGATTTACTCGTGGTTCTGTACAAACTAATGTGTTTGTGTAGCAAATAACAAAATACTGTTTCTTCAGAGGTTAGGATGCTCATGACCATAAATGACACATGTCCATACATATTTATAAATTCAGTTCTACCTTGGCAACAGCTGAGGGAATGGCCATAATTTATCTCTTAAGGTGACAGAATCAAAAGGTAACTTAACAAGTGGTAATGGAATATTCTACCCCCATACAATTATTTTCATTAGTATTTTTAAGAAGATTTTTTGTATTACTCTTTTATCTTCAAACAGATTAAATATTACTTTACAAATTGATTCCATGTATATTTAAGGTCTAATAAAGGCTGCATACTTAGGTTTCCAGAGGAATCAGAAGCACTGCTGTAGAAAGCTTAAACATTTAATTTGTCTGTTGGGGGAAGCTTTACCAAAAAGGCTGAAAAACAAGCCAGAACACGTTCATCTGGTACAGCTTGGGAGAGTCGACTTGGCACAATTTATTGCATCTGTTGTCTTCTAAGCTGTTTGCTCTTGTTCAGATAGCTAATTGAATGCTGGAAGTAGAGAAATAATAGATGCAGGGTGTTGGCAGAGATTTTTCCCCAAGAAAATATCAATGTCATTATTGGGACACTGAACTATGTTGTGGACTCTTAAGTCCAAGCTGTAGAATAAAAAGCAACTTTAGGGGAACCGTGGTTGTGGGGAAAATATTTTCTTGCTAAATAAGAGATTTAGCCTCTTTAGTCTCATATAGAGAAATGACCAATATCTATGTCTTGATTACAGCTGTAATGGGCTGACTCTGGCTGGATGCCAGACACCCACCAAAGCTGCTCCATCACAAGTGGACAGGGGAGAGAAAATATAACGAAAGGCTCATGAGTTGAGATAAGAACTGGGAGACATCACTCACCAAATACTGTCATGGGCAAAACTGACTCAACTTGGAGGTATTAACTGAATAGATTACTAACAAAATCACAACAGAATAACGATAGGTAAAATAAATGCTGAAAAAAACCTTCTCCCCATCCCTCCCTACTTTCCAGCTCTACCTCTTCGCCACCAGTGGCGTAGGGAGACAGGGAATGGGAGTTACAGTCAGTTCACCACACGTCATCTGCCACTGCTCAGGGGAGGAGCCTACGTCCTGCTCTGGTGTGGGCTTCCTCCTATGGGAGACAGTTCTCGATGAACTTCTCCAACGTGAGTCCATCCCACGGGCAGCAGTCCTTCACAAGCTGCTCCAGCACTATTCCACAGGGGAGCTGTCCTTCAAGGACAGCCTGCTCCAGCATGGGTCCCTCATGGGGTCACAAGTGCTACCAGGAAACCTGCTGCAGGGTGGGCTCCCCTCACCACGGGTCCACAGGTCCCAGCAGGAGCCTGCTCCAGCATGGGTTTCCCACAGGTTCAGAGTTCTCTTTTGGGCACCTACCTGCTCTGGTGTGGGTCTCCTCCATGGTCTGCAGGTGGATCTCTGCACTCACATGGACCTCCATGGGCTGCAGGGGAATCTCAGATCCAGTGCCTGGAGCACTTCCTGCTCCTCCTTCTCTACTGACCTTGCTGTCTGCAGAGTTGTTCCTCTCACATGTTCTCACTCTCTCTTTTCTGGATGTAATTAAGTCTGTACAATAACTTTTTCCTCCTTTTTAAACACGTTATCACAGGGGCATTACTACCTTCTCTGATTGTCTTAGCCTTGGCCAGCAGCAGGTCTTTCTTGGAGCCAGATCCTATTGGTTGTGTTGTACAAGGGGGAAGCTTCTGGCAGCTTCTCACAAAAGTCACTCCTGTTCCCCCCTGGCACCAAAACCTGGTCTCAAAAACCCAGTTTATGTCCCTAAATTTAGCAAGTAGTATCACTGAAGAATTAAACTTGACATAATTTTATCCTGAATGTAATAAGGTTTGTAAGAGGTGCAATGACTTAAGCTATGCAGGTGCACAGAAGGTATCATAGTTCCCAGCTCCAAGTTGTTGTGAGCTTCTCAGAATTTTTCTACCAGTTGTTTTTGGGTTTGGTATTAGTGTTAGAAGTTGGTGCCAGGAAAAGACAGTTATTTTTTTTTTTCTGTTCTTAATAGTCTCTAATTGTAAGCATATTACTAGCAAAAATTTTAGCACTAGCCAAATTATGCTTAAAAATAATCCTGACACTAATTCCTTACAAATATTTCTATTTCCTAATTCTATAATAAAAAAAATGGTATTCTTTTTCCTACCGTCAAATCATAAAATTTCTAGTTTTCAGTCTTCCTTTCAGTATTTATCAACTTTCTATCACTTTTCTAATGAACTTCAGTAACATATATTTGGATGTGCCAGCTCTATGTCTTGGATGGTTTCAGAAAATACAACCTTAAGTATTGCTTTGAGCTGACTCCTTTTTTAAGTTTAATGTTATATAATATTTTATTTATAAGTACTGTTTGCACTCCAAAGCCAACTACTTATATACATCTCACATTGCTTACAGGAATATATTAGCCTTTCTTATTTTAACCCAGCATTCATCTGTTTCCTCCATTGCCTCTTGCTACATCTTGTATAACTGAAATCACTTCAGCAGATGAAAATGTTGAAGTATTCAGGTACTCATTATACTTAGAGAGAAATGGATTTCAAATACCCTTACATGGTTATTTTCTTTTTAATATCTTTGGTTGGTTGGGGTGGGTTTTTATTTGTTTGTTTTGGGGTTTTTTGATTGTTTCTTGGTTTGGTTTTTTTTATATTTTACCTTTTTTCTATGACATTTAAGCCTCTGCCTGTTTTAGAGGAGAGAAACACTGAAGGTTTCTAAAACATAATATATATAGTCAGGTTTGATTTAATATTCATTCTTTCCTCACATTCTTCAGCAGTTTGCTTCCTACCTTCTCACTCTTGACAGGAAGATTTTATTTGAAGAAATTTGCAAACTCCTTTTAAATAAAGGGGGAACAGTTCCATTTATAGAGCAAATTTTTAGCCAAAGTTGAAACCTTTATGCAATAATAAGTTTTCCTTTGAAGTAGGAAGACCAAATATCTCACAGGGAAGTTAAAAAATTATTTTAATTTCAGAAAAAATAGTTCTCAAAGGAACCCTAATCTTTCAGCTAAATTTGAGCATTTCATATCTACAGGTTCCTTTAAAAATCCTCAAATTCTCACCATTTGACTAACATAACTGATCCAAACTGTGCCTGTGGAATTAGTTCCTAGAGGCTTGATTTGCACAAATCACATGACTAGAAGCAGGACTGCACCCAGAGTCAGTAAATACCAGATGGCAAAATAGCCAAATACATTTGAAAACGGCTCCCTAGGCTTAAATCTCTGCCTCAACAGCTGGAAGAGGGTATTCAATATGGTTAGTGCCTTTTTCTGTGTGGATACCAACTGTTACTGGACATTTGCTGTGTTTACTGAATACTGCAAAGAGCCTTGATGCATATGACACTTTACATATATATTTTTAGCTTTCCATACATGGCAGATGTTGGCTGAAAACAATTAAGCAAAAAGGAAGTAGATTAAAAACTTCTTCAATAAATTATAATATAATTTAAATGAGAAAATTTACATTAGACATGTTCTCAGAATAATTATGAAACAATTGCCTAATAATGAAGCTTCCAAGCTCTTTGTAACAGATGGGCAGAAGCCAAATTTTATTGGATCATAGATAATCAGTAAATTTAATGTGCAGGATAAATGCTGCAATCTATCATCCTGCTATAACCCCTCTGCACCATAATTTATTTGTTATAACTCCAAGATCAGAGGAACATTCCAGGATCTCTAATCTAATACAGAGGTGATACAGGGGTTCAGAGTTGGCATTTCAGAAAGTTGTCTAAACTTGAAGCTTTATCGCAGATATGCATTTGACTTACAGCATACTTAGTTATATTACCTTGACAACAGTCTTAGGACAGCTTTGGGGTTCATTATGTCTCACAAATGCTATAGGAGAACAAGTTACTTGTTATATGCTGTCATTCAAGGCAATGATTGCTACTTCTTGTTTTATGTGAATTTGATATTAAGTCCTTTATAAAATACTGAATAAAAAAGGAGTATGTATTATGCATTAGCTGAATAAAACATAAAGTCATGTAGGTGTAAGGGGTGGGTTGACCCTGGCTGCACCCCACCAAAGCTGATCTGTCACTCTCATGTTGTCTGGACAGGGGAGAGAAAATATAACAGGAAGCTTCTGAATTGAGATAAGGACAGCAGGAGATCACTCACTGATTACTATCACAGGGAAAACAGGTTTGACTTAGGGAAATTTGATTAATTTATTACAGGATAAAAAAAGATATATCCAAATCCTCCAAACACATTCACCTCTAACAGCTCCCTTCCTACTGGGCTCAGCTTTACTCCTGATTTTCTCTACCTTCTCCTCTTGAATGGTACAGGGGATGACGGAAGGGGGATTGTGGTCAGTTGCACATTATCTCTGCTACTCTTCCTCCTCAGAGGTAGGACTCACACTCTTCTCCTGCTCCATCACAGGGTCCCTCCCAGTGGACACAGTTCTGCACTAACTTCTCCACTGTGAGTCCTGCCCAGAGGCTGCAGCTCTTCATGAACTGCTCCAGTGTGTGTCCCTTCGGCAGGGTCACAATTTCTGCCAGCAAACATGTTCCAGTGTGGGCTTCTCTCTTCACAGGGAAAGATTCTGCCAGGAGCAGATCCTGCTAGGAGCCCGCTTGAGACCACTATCCCCACAGGTTCTTTTAGGCATCCACCTGCTCTGGTGTGGGGTCCTTCAGGGGCTGCAGGTGGATCTCTGCTCCACCATGGACCTACAAGGGCTGGAACGATGCAGCTGTTTCACCATGGTCTGCACCAGGAACTTCAGGGGAATATCAGTTCCTGGCACCTGGAGCATCTCCTTACCTTCCTCATTTACTGACCTTGCTGTCTACAGGGCTTTTTCTCTCACATATACTCCTCTCTCTGGTTGCCATTATTTCTGTGCAGTAACCTTTCTCCTTTTTAAAAGTGTTATCCCACTGCTGCTGAAGATCTTGGCCCTAGCCAGTGGTGAGTCTGTCTTTGTCCCCCTAACAGAAATCACCCCATAGCCTCTCCATTGCCCTCTTCACCTTCCAATGCCAACCAAATACAGTGCATAAAAAATCACCTTCAGAGTCATCTACTGATCACCTTTTATAAATGAAGAGTTCTTATGCCTCCAAGTATGCCTCATAAATGAAGAAGACATTGAAGTAATAAAGGATCAATAAAGGGTATAAAGGCTACTTGAGCCAATTTCTGTCTCATTTTTAAGTCCTAGTCTGTACCAAGTTGAAGATAATGTGGCAATGTGTTCCTTTTACATTTTCTAAGCTAGCATCTTGATTTGATATAGTTTATGCTAGTTATGACTGACAAGCAGTTTGAATTTCCATGTCTGATTCTTCATTTCAAAGCTGATAGCAGTAGAGTGTGGGTGAAGACTGCAACACATTACAAATCAATGAACAAATGTTCTTAATCCGAATCATGAGAAGAACTACAGAAGGCAGAAACTTCTTGGAAGAAGGAAAAAAATATCAAACTAATGGGCTTTTAATTCAGTTTCAGTAACACTTCTGGCAGAAGGTTAAAACTACCTTTGTGTTAATTTGATTTTTATCTTCATGTTTTTGCCATTGAAAAAATAGATTGGGTTTCCCCAGCTCAGCTACACAGTTTAAGAGTAACTACAATAGAGTGTCATCCAGAAAATCAGAGGAAATCTCTTAGCCAAGAGAGATGAGTTGACATTGCTGGAAGGTATGCCATCTACTTCTGCGACTGTTCCTGGTGCAGAACTAAAACAATCACAAACTTTATAAAATTTATAAAAAACCCTAGAAATTAAAGAAACATTTAAAATCAAACTTAGAAATTCAGTTTAGGTTATCATTTTAACACTAAGCTATTAAATATTATTACAAAAGATCAAATCAAATCAACTTCATTACAGAACAGCTAAAAAATCTGTGTAAATCAAGCCTGCATAAAGATCTACCATTTACTGTAGCTTGCTTTCATGTACTTTAAGCACAGTCAGGAACTTCAGCAAGATCCTTGATGTACCTCCTGCATATACTGATAACCCTTAAAGCTTGCACTTGAGGATCCTCTCTATTGGAGGTCAGAATAATCCATTACTTGGAGAAAGAAGTACAGTCAATTTAGCAGGGTGAACATACAGTAGCATCTCTTTGTGGTCAGATAATACAGAGGTTTGTTCTCCTTGAACAGGTAGGGGAGTAAATAAGCAAACTGACATAAGTACAACTCGATACAGTGCTAGGAACTAGTATCTTTTGGTTATGACCTGCACATATAAATTAAAAATAGATCAGGACTGAAATCCAATGTTCACTCGTGGTATGACAAAAGATAAATTACATAGATGATTGCAATGATTTATTATAAATAAAAATGTTAAAAATTCTTCAATTGTTATTTATTAATATCTATAATAATAATACATTATTTATGTAATATAAAATTACACACATCAAAATCTGTCATTACTGATGAGAGTATGCATGGTTTTACTTATTCTGCATTGTGCAAGGTGCTATGCTCTTCCAGTCGTAGAGTCAGTAATATAGTAAAGCCAAATGGACAATCTAGACTTCTAATTTCCATATTTATTTAGAAAGCAACTCCTAGTAAATCCTTAATTTTATTTCCTTGTTAAATTACACTTATTTCCTACAAGGTATTGTAATCACTTCTAGCAGGCAGTATGCCAAAGTATTTGTAGGCTTTCTTTATCATATGAAAAACAGATTCAAGAGCCACACTTCCTAAATCTAGTATATGCAATAAAAAATCAGTGAAAAAGATAATTCATGCACAGAAAAATAGCTGGCTTCAGAAAGGACAAGACTCAGTCAAAATAATTATGTGGATTTCTTAAACAGAACATAGATTGGCTTTAAGCATGTACGTCCAAAAAGCCATCTAAACCCTTCTCTTTAACTATATCACTCCAAGCACCCAAATCTTGTGGGGATCGTGTTTTCACCTTCTGTGTGTTATCTGGAAGATAGCAACTTTCTTTGCTTGCCCTGAACTGCTTTGATGTGAGCAATGAGATGTCTTCTCTGATGGTGAAACCCACAAACCAGGTGGAATGAAGCCCAAGTCTACTAAGAGCATCTAGAGAGAGAATTCAAAGCATACCTATAAGAAGCTATTTAGATACAACTCCTTGAAAATGCCATTAAAGTGGTTGCACCTTTTCAAGAGAATATACAGCTTCTCTAGTTGAGAAATCCTGTGGTTCAGAAGGTGAATGGTCTACCGTGTGGTTTAGTAACTAGGACACTGAGTAGGTGGGTCCTGCTTTCTCAGGACTATTGTTGTTTTAACCTTGGAATGTTTTAAGAGAAATGATCATCTATACATATGTATGAGTATCTTCACCATAAGGATGCAGAATTGTTTTGCTCTATAGCCTTCTGGTAGCAGGAGAGTTATCTTCCTTTCTGAATACTGGCACAGAAAGAAAATAACGAATAACATTCCTATGCTGCATCAGCTTCATTAGCTTCCTATCACATCTTCAGAAGGCAAAGATGTATAGAGTGCTGGTTTCCTATCTAAATCCTCAGGCATGAAAGTAAATGTTCTTAATTCTGAGAGGTATCATTGCTTTTGCATAAGATCACTACCACCTACACAGCTGCAGGATTGTTTCACATTACTTTCTCATTTGAGTGATACAGTCAGAAAATACAATTTAGGTTTTCTGTACACTTTCTGATGGTATTAAATATGATGCAAAAGTCCTGGTGAAGGACTTATATTGTATATTCTGAAGAATATCACTACTTTGATCTGAGCCTTGGAGCTCTTTTTTTCTTTCTCAGTGTCTCACAAGGCAGCTAGTTTTCAGCATTCCTTGCAGCCTACAACCTTACAGCACCTCAGACAGCTCCTTTCCTAAGTGCTCTGCACTGTACCACATTCAGCTGCCAGTTAATTCTCTCCTGTCAGCATGAAGCAATCCCAAATACAGTTTAGCAATGACCAGTCCTGGGGCTGATCGCTTTCTTCACAGTCAGAAATCCATTTGCTTCGTGTGGGCATCTTGGACAGAGGTGCCCAAGAGATGTAGAGATAGTCATGCTGGGACAAAATCTTTCCACTGGTCATGTAAAATTTTGTGTTTATCTCCTTTACAGACATGTGCCAAGAAAAAACACCAATTACAACTGGTCTGGCACAGCTGAATAGTATCCAGGTTAACAATGCTTTGCATTTTTATCCCCAAGGTGAGATTTTGTGAGTTTGAAAACAGCAAAGACAAAAGGAGGCAGATGAGAAAATTTCAGGAGATGGAATGTTGGGCCTTCCTTTGCACTGCAAGCACTCAACACCCAGAGGTGCTGCAGTGTTTACAGAGAAGCTGCCCATGGAGCCAAAAATGAAGCAACAATCCTGCTGGAACAGGGAGGGACAAAAGTCACACAAATGCCCCAGAAGACTGTATGAGCCCCCCACCCTTTCCGGGTGCCTATGCCCATGTTCCTACAGGCGCCCCACAGCTGAGATCCCCTGGTCCCTGCTGCTGGAGATCAGGCCCTTGTCTGTGGTGCCCAAAGGGAGGGTGCCAGGGCAGCTCCAGGGCTGGTGTCTCGCGGGGCCTTTGTGAGGGTTTGCTGGCCATGTGTGCCTAGCACAGCAGTAATGTCTGGGGAGCATCTAACCCTGCACAAACCCCTGGCTCCCTGGTGATCTCATTATCCTGTGACCCCCAGCCCTCATACTGTACTAGATCCCCATTCCCCCCATTTTGACTTTCAAATCACTCTTCATGAGGAGGCAGAGAAATACCCAAGTCTCATGTAGCACCTTCAGTCCCCCTTCCCAGCACCCAGAGCAGAGACCCAGGCAAATTTCTAGGAGGGGTTGGGTGCTGGGAGAGGTTTCTGTCCCCACTGTGCAGCACTGGCAGCAGCAGTGGCATGCTAGGAGTCCTTCTGTCCTGGGAGTAAGACCTGCCCAAAGGAATGGGTGTGCTCAGTCAGGACTGAAATGCCTTCAGTGAGAGAAATCACCAACAAAAATGGTAGGCTGGCTAGGAAGATTTTCCATAAACAGAGGCATCCTCTGCTGAGGCCATCTAGCCTAACTTCTACCTAGTTAGTGCAAAGAGATATCCTGTTTTTTGTCAAATGTAGATGATTAATTGGATCTTGCTTCAAAACACCATATACCTTACAAGGCACAGTATAGGTTATGGTTGAACCGGTATCCGAGAAAGCTGAGTGTTTAGTTAATATTGGCTTATCTAAATGAAATCCTACTGTTTGATGGTCCTCCTCTTCACTGGATGTCTAAGCAGTCCTGTCAGTGCCATGACTACTGAAAATCTGCAGCTGGCCTTGTCTTTGGAGTCCTAGGAATCAGCATCATGATTGCTCAGATCCTTCAGTAGTAAAGTTTCACTCCTCTACCGAGTTGTATGTATTCTGCTGGGACACTGTGATGGAAGTGAAAAGATGCAGGAGTAAAACCTGGAGTTTCCAATTTTCAGTTGTCATTGCACTAGTCTGTTCAAATCTATCAAATAATGAAATGAGACCTCTAGGGTTTATTACTAAATGATAGCAGTGAAAAAAAAAATAATGATGGTTTCTGGGTTTTGCATAATTTATGGACAGCTGTTTAAAGGTTTTCCATGGCCTCAGTGTTTTTACTCCTATTCTGTGTACATCATGACTACCATTAGAATGATGAAATACTTCAGGTGACTTAATTTTTTTACTTATTTCTTAACTGAGGGAAAAAAAAAAGGAAAAAAATTGCATCAAGTTCAATTATTCAAGCAAAACTAGCTATAACAGCAGAGGCAAACTGATCAAATGGTAACAACAGGTACTGCATGAGAGAAAATCTGAAGGAAAGAGGATGAGCATGATGAGTTGAGCACTGCAGAAGCAAGCTTGGTACACCTATTTGTATAGGTACACTATATTTGTATAGGCAGGATTTGAGAACAGGAGGCGATATAGATGTCTCTATATAGCAAAGGCTGACTGTATGAACTGGTAAAATATGATCTGAGGGTGAAAGTACAGCATTTAAACCAGAGACTAAATTGCATATTCACACTCGTGTTTATGCATGGAAAAGCAAGTGCTAGTGTTCAGTTAACACTGGAGTACTTAAGCTACTTATTGCAAAATTTGTGAAAACAGACCTTTTGTTACTGAAGCATACATATATAACTCTTCAAACTCAAGTACTTTGTGAAATTATTGCAAAATGTGTGTGTATGGAGAGAAAAGGTACATGTTTAGCTTTATCTGATAAATTAAATAGTGTAAGACACCTATTCTCATTATTCCAAGAGCTGATTTCGCTTGTAAAGGGCAATTCTAAGTTTTGTTCTGAACTTTTTTTATATGGGAATTCAAAGATGTTCCAGTTTGGGATAGTTTAAATGCTTCAGGTTGCCTTTTATATTGCATTGCTGAAAATATGTCTAGGTAGCTCAAAGATCAAATCAGTACTTTAATAATTGCATATTTCATGTTAATGAAATTACTATATTTAATATAAATACAGGTAAATAAAAAAAAAATCTATCTATCTATCTATCTATCTATCCACAAAACTTTTGTTATTGTGGAAATTACAGTATTTCCACAAAATAGTACCTTCCAGGCATTTCTTTGTTCTTTCAAGTTCTGATTCTTCATTATTTCGGAGTAGTTACTTACAATTCTTTTTTTATGATCTTCAACATGAAACTGTCTAAAAGTTTAAACTTGTAAGAATGATCTCAAGAATCAGAATTCATTAAGAAACACTCTTTCGTGATGTATCATATATTGGCATTGAATGCAGAAAAATCAAAATGTTCTCATTTTCTCTCAGTCAAAATGTCTCTGTGAGCAGCTAGGGATACTAATATCTTTCAACAGAAACCATATGTCAAACCACAGTGCTTAGAAAATCTCTTTCTTATATTTTTTAATAAAAAAATAATATCTTCAGGTGTTTATTTTGTTTGATATAAAGCTTTAAAGGCAGTGATACTGAAATCTTAATATATCTATTACATTATTTAAATCCCATTGAGTTCAGAAGGAGATTTGCAAGACACATCAAAACTGCAGTTAACATAACTAAAAACACCTCCTCAAAAACTGAATTAATTCCACTGCTTCATAACATCATTTTATTTCTTCTTTTTTGTTTTGTCTTTTTTATGGATCTTTGCTTGAAGCAAGCGGGAACAGCAATTAGCTAATTACGACTCTGAAGCTTGAATATTATTGACCTTTTATGTTTTGCAGTATTGGTTGGCAAGCATAAAAAGTTGTGTTCTCCTCATCTACTCAGGGCTCTCCAGGACATGACTTCTAATTGCTTTCTCAGAAATCTTTGCCCCTAGTCATTTAAATATAGGGCACATACTGTTATTTTCTCCTTGCATGGCGTTTGCTGAGCAAGCAAGCAGACACAGAACTGGAAAGGCTCATGAATGAATACTGATTGCATAGGGTCACATCTTTGTAGTTTTTCCACTGGTGTATGCAGGGGAGGAAAACAGCATTTGGTATTCCTGATATTTTTTGAGGCGTGCAACCCCTTTTTAAACAAAGCAACCACCTCCCACCCTGTAAAAAAATCCCTCAAACTATATGTTGAAAACAAAGCAGAGACACAGATGGATGTTTTTCCTCCTTTACAGAGCACATTTGAAGAACTGCTTTAATTCTGACTACTTCATTTGCATTTTTATAAAAAGAAAAGGTTAAAATCAAAGGTTATATTGCTCTATAGCAGACAGTTCAGTTTGCTCTTTAGAATCTGCATTACCTCTAAGGCAAACAGGCTGCTCCTACTTAAGAGATTGTCTAGCTTGTTGCAGAATCACCTGTAAATGTGTAGTAAGCCCATGGAGCTTCAATCATTTCCTTATCTGTTCTATTGCCCGCAGGAGAGTCATTACTGCGGTGTTTACAGCTGTCACAATAGTTAATATGATCTAGGCATAGCTGCTTGTTTACTCATTGATGTGATGTGACAGTCTAATAACAACCATCATAATCATGGGTATATAAAACAAGAAATATTTTTTTACTCCTATGGAAATGCTGTTTTCAACTTCTACCAAAAGCATTGTATCCAGTCCTTTAAATTATTGCACTTGGCTGTGATATATTTAGCTTTATCAACAGCTTACAAACACATTTCTTCTTATTTTTCCCTAAAGTGGAAGAAAAAAATTGACAAAGATTTTATTTTTCCATATGAAATGGGTTATTCAATTGTAAAAAAATAAAAATGAAAGCTCTCTCAAAAGGTGGAAAGCAAATAAAATTAGGTATAAGAGTGCTAAATTCTAGACCAAGAAATAAAATAAATTATGATGCACAAATTTACTCTGACAAAAAAAAAAGCAGAACAGTTCCCAGCATACTCAAATGCACTCATTTACTGCTACATTTACCTAGCATTTTGTCTGTTTTCTATCAGGTTCAGATTAAACAGGTGATTTTTAAGCCACAGCCTGAAAGGTAGATGCTTTGGTGGCCAAAAGACAAGGTTTCTATGGCTACAGATTTGGGTACTTTGTATGACTGATCCCAATCCTCCCCATCCCGCCTTCCTTTTAATCACATGCAACCCTCCAGAGATGAGGAAAAGTTAACGGTCAGACAGTCCTTCATTTGTCTTTCATAGCACTGTGAAGCAAGAAACTCTCAAATGGTAACAGAGCAGACCATTGCTTTTGTTAAGCCTTTAATCTTAGTGTCAACCAAAGCCTCACCAGATGAAATGAAGTTTTTCTCTAGCAGTTGTGTGAACATTTGTACTGTAGAAGCTCACTTCAGATACTGCAGTTGGATATTATGTCTCTCCGTGACTGGCACATTAAAAAGCCAGAAATAAAGCCCTTGTGTGGCTACTCAGAGTGAATGAATTGACAGATCCATCCAGGAAAGAATTAAACTGAAGGCTTTAAATGAAAAGCAATGAATTTATAACAGGATTATACAGCACTTTGAATCAACTTTGTACAATGCTGAGCTGGGAGTTCAAAGAAAAACAAGAGAAGGCACAAAATATTGTCATTTATAATTGGCTAACGAGACCAGCAACACAGGAATTTTGCAGCTGCAGCAGATTCCCACACAGTTAGAAAGACTGAAGAGGATTCTAGTTCTTGTTCTTCACTGATTAGCTTTACTGAAAGACAATTCCTGAAGAGTCAGGTTGCATCTAGCTTTTTTTCTCCTCAAAATTTACAGATATTTTTTAGGTTGGTGGGGGGTTGTTTGTTTGTTTACTTTTCCTTTTTTAATTTTTTTTTTTGTTTTTTTTTGTTTTGTTTTGTTTTTGGCTGTTCAGGTGCATCAAATCTGGCTTAAATTTTGAAACGCTTCTAGACCATTAAGATAGAAGCTGTTATCAACTAATCAACAGGCTACTCTTGAAGCATTCAGAGCTTTCCTAAATCAGGGGATTTCCATACCCAAAATGTTTACTTTCTTATGCGTGGTTTGTTTTAAAGGAGAGCTTGGGTCTTGTTTCCTAATGGTGCAATTAGATTAAACTAAATTTTCTACACTGAATTTTGCATACAAACCAAACCCCAGATGACACATTTACCAAATTCAGTGGGAAAATATACCAAAAGAGACAAAAATTGAGAAGTACAAATCAGAAAGTTAAAAAGTACTTAAGTCAGGATAATAAATGAGGTTGATATAAGGTTGTCATTTCTTGTATAAGGTACACATTGCTCCAATTAGCAGAAATAAAAAAAAGTCACATTTTATTGCACAAGATTTCAACTGAAACTGTTTACCCTTTAGCTGTCATCTCAGCTGACTGTTCACATACTGGAGTAGGCTATAAAATCAGCTCTCTAGTGCTGCAGAACATCTTAAAAGAGATGAGATCTTGGGAAAATATTGTCTTTGGGGTTTTTTAACTGCATATAAAAATCTTTCCATTGTAACATTCTATGTAGAATCTCTTGATTTTCTATTGTAAATATAGATTTTATTTATATATATATATAGTTAGTTATTGAGTACCTCTGCTTTTGGAAATATCACATCAGTCGTAAGAGCGGTCTGAAAAATAGTGGTAGTTGCATCCCTAGATGCAAATCCCAAATTACATTTGGGAGCAGGCATTTAATCAATGGTTTGCATTTAACTGTAACCATCCTGAAGAATATCTGTCTTTGGCTACTTTTGACTATCACATTTTTGACATGTCATTTTCCACAATCTGGCCTGTGTCATAAGGTTCTTATCAAACTTAATGTTGCCTATAGGCAGTTGCATTTGCTTGGGTTGTTTGAGAAGTGTTTGGAAGAAGGAAAACAGATTAAACATCTTGTATTTTGTAGCTCAATCTCCTATGTCCCAGTAGTGTCTGCTACCCCAGAGATAAACCCATCCTTTCTCCTTTGACAGTCTGGACCACAGGCAAAATCACACTCCAGGGGTACCACCACTCTCTCCAAACTGACCTCCATCTTCATGAACGTTTCCTAAACCACTCTGCCTTTCTCTAACAGATCACAGTTGTTTCATACAGCAGAACAGATATCCCATATTTTCCTCTACCATGGGTCTGTGTTGATCCTTTTCACCATTTTATCTTCATTTCCCTGTTCTCTCCAAGTAACTCATCATCCTTTCTTAGACTAGCATCTTCTTTCACAAGATTCTTTTTGTCTTCAATAAGATTACAGTCTGTGCAGCAGCTGCAGATCCAGCTCTCTCATTACATTAAAATTGGAAGCAATCAAACCTGGTAAATGGAAACATGGTATTACATTCTGAAAATGCATGTCATTCAAAACTCCAAAGTAACCTCAACACAAAGCATGTTTTTTGAAAGTTGAGGAGAGAGTACAGGTGCTACTACAAATAACTTTAAGCTGTGGATAGCTTTGGGTTGTTTGTTTGTTTGTGGGGGGGTTTTGGGTTTGGTTTTGGTTTTGTTTTTTATTTTTATTTTTATCTCTGTATTCTACCATTTTCCAAATTTTTCACAGAATTTGTGATGATTTGGCTAGTTGAAAAAATTGTCATCTCAAAACTTGGGCATAAGGAGTGCATAAATGTTCTGTCACACAGTCTTAGCTGCACCAAGGGAAATATAGGTTGGATTTTAGGAAAAAAAATATGGAAAGAGTGATAAAATAGCGGAATTGCCTGCCCGGGGAGGTGGTGGAGTCACCATCCCTGGATGTGTTTTAAAAAAGACTGGATGTGGCACTCAGTGCCATGGCCTAATTGAGGTGTTAGGGCTGGGTTGGGCTTGATGATCTTGAAGGTCTCTTCCAACCTAGTCATTCTGCAATTCAGTTCTGAGAGGAATATTTAGCCAAGGAAATTAAAGCTGTGTTTAGAAACAAATCTGCCACTTTCAACTGTACCTACCCTCAGTTTGACACTGATGAGGAAACTCCTGCAGTGTAGGTGTGTAGGTGTTTTAAAGGAAATTAATCCCTTGAGGAAAGCTAGACTCATTGCTTTAAATATTGCTTCTCACTGCAGTGTTAATGAAAATTGTGTTTGTCAGGTTTATTAAAAAAAAGTCCATGTCATTCCTTTTCCTTTGGACACACATATCTTGAGATGTACCTCTATTTGCAGTTAGCATATCAATAAGTGATGCTTTTCTTTCATTAATGACTGCATCAGACTTGTATCTGGTGTTGTACTAGCAAATAAGCCTCAGTGAAATCAGTGGCACTTTTCTGATGATCCAGTGACATGGATTGAGCTTTAATAATTTTATTCTATGTCTGACTTTATTGTTTGATCATTTTCACAGCAGTCAAGCACACCTCTTTGTTTTTAGTTTGTTTTTTGTCTCTCTCTGGTGTAAATTGGGGGCAATTGTCTGAAGTTAGTGGAATTGTAAGTGTCTAAGGAATAGGACCGCTTTTGTGCTAGCTTTGGTAACTGCCTTCAAATAAGCAAGTAGAGAATCAAAAAAACCACCCAACAACCCTCAACAATACTGACAGACTATGATAGAGGCAGCCAAACTACTGAGAGTCAGAAACCCTGCCAGCCACTGTGATGACAACCATGACTATTTTTTTTTCCTTTGACCTGATACATGGTAATTTTATCATGAATTCACATTACTTGTTTCTGTGTAGTAAAGATGAATTTTACCTGGCTTCATTTTTCCTCTTCAAAAGCAGATGTATGGGATACTTGGCTAAATCTTTTACATTTTCTATTTTCTTTCATAATTTCACAGTGTTTTGATTCTTTAATTCAAGAATATTTTTGATTACATTTTACTGACTTGTAAGACATTTCTCATCGGTAATCTTAGTTAAATGGATTTATTAAATACATCTTTGGAGAATATGTATCTTCTCCAGGTACTGCTCCTCCTCAGTGCATTAGAATTTGTGTCAGGAATTTAAATTCCCTACTGTGCTGAATAGCAAGAACTTTTCCAGTGAACTGATGGACTGAATAAGCCACTTGCCTATGAAGTACAGCTTAGTCTTCTTTTTGTTACAACAGCTTCAAATTTTCTACTATAAAAAGATAATATGGTAAAAATGTCATGTCTATCTGATTGTGATACACCGCTTAGCTATATCTAACTGGAACTTGATCCCTTTTTACTGAAGTATGCTTTATTTTGTAATCTGTGCAGCTGCAGACAGAGGAATGAACATAAAGATAACCCCTTCATGTTGTTTTTTATAACCCTGACTTTTCTCTAGGGTTTAAACTTCAGTTTGAAATTTGCTGCACAGCATCTTTTCAGAAAAATAAGTCAGTGTCAGTGACCTCAGAAATACTCCGAAATATTTTTGGCACAATGACCTTTTGTTAAGTCCAGATGGTCATTCTAAAGAAACTAACTTAAGATTCATGGCCATTCAGCTGTCCTCCAGTGCCCAGTTTTTTTCTTCAGGACTGACCATCTCTCCCTTTCAGGTGCTCACTATTTTTGGTGTTCACAGAAAATCTGATAGGAAATAATTTCTACAGAGCAGCTGAAAGTATCAAGAAATTTAAAGTTTGGTGGAAATCATAGCTTAACAAAATCAGATCTATCTAATGTTTGCTCTTACTCTATGCTTTTAGCAATTATTACCAGAAACTAGTTTCCACGTAAGTGTACAGCTGCCTATATAGATCTTGGATGCTGAGAGCCTTGCTGCTTCTCCGGAAGAATCAGATCCATGTCCTGAAACACAGGCAGAGATTTCTTACTTGTTGGTTCTTTATAAACTTCAGAAGACCTATTTTGTTTTGGGTTTTTTGTTTGTTTATTTATTTTGGTTTTTTAAGAAGTGGGGAAGAAATAAGATTTTTTACTACATCCTTCATATGGAATCCTGTTATGTGGACTGCTGTGGCGCCAGGAGACAAAGATTGAAAGATTGCAGGGACAGTGCTGCAAAAGCAGTATTCTAAAAATATTTGAGTTGCTTAAATCTTCAATTGTAGTAAAAATTAGAAAAAAAAGTAAGACAAACTTGATATTCAAGTGCCATTGAATGAGATGTCTGTGGCAAATATTCTGTCTTTGCATTTTTGTTTTTAAACAGTTAGTAGTTATTGATAGCAGTTTAGTTTTTAATAACCAGCAGTTTACTTATTATGTAGTATATTATATATACTGACACAGTATCCACTTTGTAGAGATATTTAAAATAAACCAACCAAATATATATCAGTTATAACTCTTAACTTAAGAAGTGAAATAAAGTTCAATCTTAAGAGTAAATGAAAATGTATTTTTCAAGTTAAAAAAATGTAATCTTTTATTAATTTTGGGGTTAAATGTTCCAATATTGTGATTGAAGAATGGATGGCATTAAAAGATTAAGGAATTAAAAATTATTTTTATATCAAAATCTATACACCAAATTTTTTAAAAGTAGATTTTTTAAACTATTTCTAATTTTTAGGCTTTATAGTTTTGGATTTTTTAAACTATTACTAATTTTTAGGCCTTACAGTTTTTGATTTTTCTGAGGAATCTTGAAAGAAAGATTTAAATAAAGTTTCATTCATTCATAAGAACCTCAGATTTAAAAATACCCTAAATTCAAAAGCTTGAGAATGAAATATCTAGTGGGGACAACTGTCACGTTGAGACACAAAATGAGCAGGCACCACACGCTCAGTTGCCCAAGGTAAAAAGGAAAACTTTATTTACAGTTTTCTAGAATTTATAGATTCTCTAAAGTGAGATTGGATTGGAGGATGACATCCCCTCTCTGAATCACACTGGCCAGGTGAACAGTCGGTCAATTTTTTCCTCCTCCAAGAAGGAATGTGAAAAACACATAGTGTTTTGGTAAAAGGTGTGGGAACTCTGACTCCAAGAATGTAAACATCAGAAGGCTTCAAAAACCAGGGCAACATGCAACAATGTCGTTTCAGGCTTTTATTGACATCCTTTGTGATTTTAAAACTGTTTTATGCCCTAGGACTTTTCATGCTATAAACAAATGTTGTTAATGAGCTTTGGATTTAAAAATTTGCATTTTTAAGATAAAAAGTGATTAAAAGGTCTTTTTACAGTACTCAAATGAAGATTCATTCTCCAACGTGCAATTCACCAAAAAAACCCAGTCTCATTGACCTTTTAGGATCTGTAGGATGTCATGAAAATACGAATTTCTGTGAACTTCGAGAAGACAGCAAAGAAGCCTGAAGAATCCAGAGCACTGAAACTGCTGAGTCTCTTCATATCTCAGTTGAAAGGCTATGTAAAAGGTTTCCATGGCAGCAGGATATGAAGAGCTTGCAAGGCTTCTGTGATCCTTCATCTGGAGAAGTGTATTTACTTGTAAGGATACCAGTGAAGCAGGATTTAGAGGTTCAAGGAGACGTACTCCTGGTTTGGAGGTCAGTCTTCAAGGGCTATAGTTCTGCTTTGATGCTTCTCAGTTCTGTGGTCTCTCAAATCTTACTTTTTATTTCTGTTCTTGAAAAATTCTGAAAGATGTCAGAAGATTCAGAAGTGTCATAAATCTTAAAACTGTGAAGAAGTACTTTAATTACTGTTTAGAATATTTCTTTTCCTCTTGTGACAAAATAAAGATTTGATGCAAATTTTCCTGTGACACTTGAGCTCACTGCGTTTAGAATAATCCTGAAATTAGAATCCCAGGAGATAAATATTAGGTGGCAGGATACAGAATCAGTATATGTTTGTGCTCCAAAACTGTGCAAAATGGGCATAATAGTTTGAGTTTGTGCAAGTTTGGAAGATTATGCTTCATTGTACTGAATATTTCAGTCTCTCTAGTTGAGCAACCAGATTTTAAGTCTATGAATACTCAAAAAATGCCAAAAATTTGAGAAATAGTGTCATAATAGCAGAACTTGTTTCTAAATCTTTATTGAATTTTATAGAAACATGTATATCCTACCTTTATGTCAAAGGACAATGGTTAAATCTAATTAAGTCTTGAAATCAATACAGCGCAATAAGGTTTGTAATTAATTTCATACCAAGTGCCATATGATGTCATCTCTTGACTTGCCATATAACTCTGCTTGGTTATCTATTCAGATATCTCCTTCTATTTCCCATCATTGGCAGGAAATGTTCCAATATTCCTTAAAATAAATGTATTGCACATGTTAGCACAGAACAAAATTGTATTTCTAATTTACTCATTCTCTGCCCGACTTTTAGGCTGTTTTGGTTTAGATCTGAGTTTGCTTTAGCTTCTGGACTTCCTTCTGGAATCCATATTGCCAAAGACAATGTACATCAGAAACTGAAAACGGATAGAAATAAGTAACATGTTCACATTAAATCAATTCAAATAAAATTAATTTAGTGAAGATTAATCTTGTTTGGTAAACCATTCTCAGACTAATAGATTTTGGAGGGTTTGGTGGTGGTGGAGAAAAGGAAAAGTTCACAAATATTTCAGTCATTCTGAGGTGAAACTGCTTAGGACCTTCTTTGTTCACTTCTAAAATCTCTAGAATTAAACAACTTGTAGTTTTATACTGGCATTTTTATGCTTAACAATAAATTGTCTGTTCTACATAAAAGGAAAAATATAATACAGATATATATTTAAAAATCTTTTTCATTCTGTTTGCAAGTAATCAGGTAATCACTGCTCTGAACAGTGACAGTTCATACTAGATCATCAGTGTGCAAATGAGTTTAAAAGAGATTACTTAAAACTGTCAGGCTGGATATTTAATTCAAAAAAAGACAATAGGAGCTGCAGAAAACAGTAACAGCCCTATCATACAGTGATCAATTGTGAAGCTGCCTTAACATTTCAAAATAATAGAAAATTATGGGATTAATTTAAAATCACAGACAAAATTTATGGAAGTTTACAGAAGCTTACATCAGATAAGGGAAGTAGGTTTAATTTACTTTTTTTATTTATAATATATATAGATGAAAATTCTCTCTATAAAGTATTCTATCTATCCCAGAGAAATGAGTGTACTGGAGTATAGCTATATACATCTATTCATGGGCATAATATATTATGTGTGTGCAAAGAATTCCAATTGCAGATGTACGAGTCAACACTGCTAATATAACATCCTGTCACATCAGTAAGATGGAGAAAAACTACATTTCGAAGAATGAAAAGAATGCTTCCAAGACGCATAAGATTTGTACTCATTCATTTTAGTAACCACCATTTTCCCTTAAATCCTTCCTGATCATTGCCATGACCAAGAAAATAATCAAAATCAAGAGGGGCTGCCATGCCCTTTACTGTCATCCCCAGTGCTCTGAAGTCATGTTTGACATATTCCAGGTCCATGGCAGTTTCACTGGTACCAACATGGAAATCTCTTTGAGGATCAAGGACTGCTAGAAGGGCAGTGTCCGCCTCCCTAGGTAGGGAAGAAGCATTTCTGGTAAGTGGCAGGCCAAACTGGTGAGAACAACTTTAAGTAAGTAACAGTCGAGGAGTGAGAGGATGACAGGTTTGGCAAGCAAAGTGTACAGTGTGATGTGAAGACTAAATAATCAATGGCTAATCAAATAATAAGGCTGAAGGGGCCCCAGAAGGGGCCCCTGATCAAGTGTTTCAGACTTTCACAACAAAGAAAGCCAAGAGCATCCTGGACTGAGTTAGAAAGGTCATTGCTGCCATCAGAGGTGCATTATCTTTCCTAAGTGCTTAACCTGGTGAGACATATCTAGAATCTTCGGTCCAAGTCTGGACTTCCAAGTGCAAGACAGACATAAACTTCTCAAATGAATTCAGCAAAGAGCTATGAAAATGATTAATAATCTGGAACCTTTAACAAGTGATGGAATGCTGAGAGAGCTGGGACTGTTTAACATGGAGAAGTCTCGGGGTATGTTACCAATGTGTAAAACTGGAGCCAGATTCTTCTCAGTGGTTCCCAGTGACAGGAGAGAACCAATGGAAACAAACTTAAATACAAGAAATTCCATTTAAACAGAAAAAAACACCTTTTTTTTTTTCTTTTTTTTCTTTTTTTTCTTTTTTTTTTCCCACAGTAAAAAAAAAAAAAAGCCAGTATGCCTAGAGAGGCTGTGAAGTTTCTGTCCTCAGAGGTGTTCAAAACATGGCCCTAAACAACTTTTCTAGCTGACTTTACTGTGAGAAAGGAGATTGGACTTCAGTATTTGATCTTCAGTACTGCCCCCCAACCTCAAAAGTTATTTTGTGAGTGCTCCAAGTTTAACAGCATAGGTTTTGAACCTCTGACAAAAAGATATTAAGAGTGAGAGGAAGTAAGGGATCACGATATATATACCTTTTCACAAACTTACCAAGATGCTGAATGGTCTTCTGTTTTCATAGACTTTAAAAAAAAACAGAGATGGATCTAACCTATCTAAACCATGGGTTTCTATCAGAAACTTGCCAAGTTTCTACCTTTTTTATGGTGGGATTTGCAACTCTCACAGTCCTAAAACCCATAGCTACACCACATTTCACAGCTGAGAGAGGTACAAGTCCCAAAATCCGGAATCTTGGAACTCAGATCCTGAACTGGGGAGTCCTGTGACTCGAGTGAGACCTCCTTCACAGAGGAGCACCTGCAATTTTGTGCACCTGGTCCCTGCAGATTACGGGAAACTGAAAGGTTCTTGATTTACTCTAGGCACTACTAACACACAGTCAAAGCATCAGCATGTCATCAAGATTATTCTCATCCTGAATCCAAAACACATCATTGCACCAGCTACTAGGAAAAAAGAAAAATTAACTCTATCCCAGCAAAAACCAGGACAGAAATCTGTTAAAGATCCTCCAACAGATAAAAAACTGCATCAGCTTTGAATTACCATGGTTCATTCAAGCAGAGAATGGAATTTACTGGTACTGTTGCCAACGCTACACTTCCAGCTTTCTAACTATCCTCAAATCACTCTATTCAGATAGCTGGAGCCCAGCCTTGGGGAGGAGTAAGGCTGCAGTTTGGGTGTGGAGCAGAGCAGGCTGATGAACTCAGAAGTGGAGCAGGCACAACTTGTACCACAGGCTGAACATCAGCTTGAAACCCAGTCTTACTGCTAGAGAACATTAAAAACTCCTGTTCAGAGAGGTGCGGCTAAAGTGAAGCACCTGCCCGGCTAACAAATTACCTTGTGTATAAAAAACCAGAACTGCAATAATTAAAGCCATATTTTAAGAATTAGAAATTGGATGGTATTGTTTTTCAATTTATTTGTCTATTTTCTCTAATAGCAAAATGCTGTTTAGGCAAGTTGATTAGTATGTATGAATAGAGAAAATTAGCTCACCAGATGCCAGCAGGTTCAGCTTAAGTTTTCCTCAGCTTCTGGGTAAAGATTCAGGCCACTCTTTGGTCACTAGATGTTAAACTTCATCCAAGTTGCTGTCAATCCACCTCAGAAAGGTAAGATATACAGGATCTTCTGCAAAATCATTAAGGTCCTTAGTTTCTGTTCAAAATGCTGATGAATCCTCTTCTGTTTGGAGATTTTGGAACAATAGACAGATTTGGAGAGAAAGAAAATGGAGAGAAATCATAGAATCATAGGGTAGTTTGGGTTAGAAGGAGCATCAAAAGTCAACTTGTTTCACCCTGCTGCCATGGGCAGGAACATTTTCATGAGATCAGGTTGCTCAAAGCTCCCTTCAACATAGCTTTGAACATTTCCAGGGAAGGGGCATCCACAAATTTTCAGGGCAACATGTTCCAGTGTCTCGTCACACCCACAGTAAAAATTTTTTTCTAACAGATAATCTAAATATACCCTCCTTTGGTTTAAAGCCATAATCCCTTGTCCTATCTTTACATGTCCTTGTAAAAAGACCCTCTCCCCCTCTCTTGCAGGACTCCTTCAGGTACTGGAAGACTGTTCTCCAGAACCTTCTCCAGCCTGAACAACCCCAGCTCTGTTTTAATAGGAGAGATGCTACAGCTCTCTGATAATAGGATCAAATCCTATGAACATGGCCTTGCTACTTAATTTCTACCAAAATGGGTGGGAAGTAGAAGGGTTTGTTTTGGTTTGTTTGTTTGTTTTTTTTAAATCTACCTTATATTTATTTGTGGTTTTAGGTATTTGAATTCCTAGCAAAATTTGTCTTAAAAATGCTAAAAAAAAAAAAAAATCATCAAAAAACTCCAAAGATGTTCTTTTCTCCTGATATACGACCAGCAAGGGTCTTTGAAATAAGGTAAGAAAATCTCCCCAAGAACTGCAACAATATGTATACCTTTTAAAATATGAAAATAGAAATTTATACAATATTATAAAAAGCAAAAAGATGGGAAAAAGAAGCCAGGGGCTAGAGGTGGGGGAAGTGTTACTTACAAAATTAGTTGGGTTTTTTTTGAGAGGGTCTACCTGTGGTCTTGCCTGGATTACTGGTGAAATAAAACTCAGAACAGGAAAAGTTTGGTCACTTTAGTATGCAAATACTCCCTTGGGGCAATTGCACCTGCCCATGTTATGCATTTTTAAAGCAATGGGTAACTGGTTTAATTTAGTTTACGGACTGATGCTTTAGCATACTGCTCCACTGGTTTGCAAGTTTTAATACTTTCCTAAAGTTTAAATTAGAATTTTGACTTCTGCTGAACTTTTGAAATTACTTTATCTGATATATAAATCCAGTTGCTCAATGCTAGTAAAAATGCTAATTATTACTTAAGTCCAAATATAAGTTGAGTTTGTGTAATGCAATATAGTCAGATTTTTAGAGTATTCTTATAATGTACTTTTGAAAATGTCATAAAATTTTAAGATACTGATAATTCTACTACTTGACAGCATTATGAATTATGAACAAATCATGTTCTCCTTCCACTCTCTTTTGAAGGATGCTTTTAATGCAAGTAATAAGAAAAAGTTTCAAGTTCTTAAAATACGGCTTCCTTGGTTAAACTGGCTTTAATAAAATCAAGACAAAGCCACTCGGAGCTGCCACGGAGTTGTACATTGGACATAAATGAAAAAAATAAATCCATGGAGAGAGAGAGGATGAAAGTAAAAAGAGTAGATATTTTTAATTAGTGAAAATTCTACATTGTTATAGTTTACAAGAAAAAAGCAAGTAAGGGAATTAAAAAGGAGATGATCTAACTGAGACTCATCGCAGCTTTAAGCTTTTTGTTTTTTAATTGTGTATCAAAAGAATTTAACAAACACTTGAACCATAATAGTGATGGTAATTCCTTCTGATGTCTCTATTCACCTATTTATTTCAATTAGCCTGTTCTGGGCTTGATAAGAGTTCATGTTGGTATATTTCTGTGTGCACTTTTCCTTTTCTCTCAAAATGTAAACTAACATGCAAAGCCCTGAATGAGCTTTATGCTTCACAGAAAATGTGCATGAGCAGTAGTGAAGAGGCTGGTATTTTATGTTTATACTGTATTGTACAAGGTGTTGCAATAATATAGATCTAAAAGATGATTTATAACCCCCAAAAAATCCCAAAACCCAGATAAGGATGCAAAGAGCTAGCAGACTTTTGGAGACTTTTGCTTCATCTTGGCTGCATTGTAGGAGCATAGACTGTACTTTGGAGATGATAAATGAAACCTTTAATTTGAAATGGCAATTTAAAAGTTGTTCAAGAAGGAAAGAAACAAAGTAGCAACTAAGAACCCATAAAAGGAAGATCCTTTTGACTGAAATACCTGAATTAGTCACATTAAAACAAAAATCATCAGACTGTTTTAAAAAATAGTCTAGTTACAAAATTAGACTAAAAATTTGATCTAATCTACCCAAAGACATTCAACAAGTTAGAGATATAAATTTTTAACAGTTGGAATAGATGATCTTATAGGTCTTTCCCAACCTAAACAATTCTATGATTCGATTTGCCATTTAATATTAAATTAATCATATTTTAGTAACTTGGTAACAAGAGCATAACTTACATAATGTTCTCAAATTCACTCCAAGGTTTCCACATAAAGGAGTAATTATATCAGTAATATTGTGCATATTTAGATCTTAAACTTGGGTAAGACTTAAGAAAAAAACCGCTAATTTTTGGTTTTCAGAACTTGCCATTAAGAATTCTATCTTTCTGTTAAATCTGTAATATCATATTTTATTTTTTGTTTCTATTGTGTGGTCATTTTTTGTATTATATCATTTTTTTTAGAAACCTTTGAAAGTATATCTTTGGAGAATTTGGTTTATTTGGATAAATTCCTTGTTCTCCTGATATACAATTAATGTCAATGTATCAGCAATGTGCAAATGTCCATGTCTGTGTGACTGGGTTTGTAGTCAAGAAAAGTTACTGAAGCAATAGATGAGTTCTCATTTTCCCAGTGAATAGTGCAAAATGGTTTATCAAGAATAAGCATGCAACATAAATCTGTATACTTTACATGTCAATATATTATCAGCATGAAATCCAAAATGGACAGTTTAGGACAAAAGGAAGTTCCCAGTGTGTTACAGGCTGATCACAATCTGTCACAACAATTAATGCAGTCAGATGCAAAGACAGCCTCAATTAGTCATCTTCCAATGATAATTCCTGGAAGAGTTAAAATTAAATCAGTCATAACAATGCAGAATGGTTTGGATTGGAAGGAATCTTAATGATCACCTAGTTCCAAAACCTGCTGTTATGTGCAGGGACACCTTCCACTAGATCAGGTTGCTCAGACCTCCTCCAGGGATGAGGCATCCACAGCTTCTGAGAGCAGTCTGTTCCAGTGCCTCACCACCCTGGCAGAAAAGAATTTCTTCCTAATATCTAATCTAAACCTATTCTCTTTCAGCTTGAAATCATTCCCCCTTGTCCTCTCACTACATGCTCTCGTAAATAGTCTCTCTCCATCTTTCTTGCAGGGTCCCTTCAGGTAGAAGGTCACAATTAGGTCACCCTGAAGCCTTCTCTTTTCCTGGCTGAATGCCTGGCAATACTGAGAATAGATTGTAACAAGGAAGAGTAAATTATCTTGACACCAGTAATGCAAAACTTAGATGAATTAGCACTAAACTAGTAATTAAAATATTTCTTTTCATGTTTAAAGTCTTATTAGAGTTGTTTATTGTTTTGATATGGAATGAGGTTGTTGACATATCTCTTATGCAAAATTAGCCGTAAATATTACAGCTTTCAGTTCAAGAGTGACATGAATTTGATTGTTAACCTTTCTTTCACATATGCTCTTTAAAATAAACATATCCATAAATGCTATTTAGTATCTTTATTTCCATTAAAATCTTTCAGGGTCACTATGATCAAGGTTAAGTCAAGCAAGAGATTTGAGTTTTTGATTTGGTTATCATGAGAGCTTCTTAATTTCTGACAAGTTGAAGTAGACCTAACACAATTTCATAATCTTTCATTCTGTGACAAGGTAAATTGAAAGTTATAATTTTATGACCCAATAGATACATTATAATATCAGTTTCTATTTTCATGCCTGGAAGAACAAACAAAGATTTTTCTACTTTGTTTTTGAACACCTAAGATGTTTATAAACGGCAGCAGACTACGTATGCCCCAGCTAATATTGTTTTAATATCATAAAGCTGCCCTGGAGTGAAAATATCAATTTCTGTGGCAGATTACTGGAAAATTCTAGTCAAAGCAATTATCCATGGTTATTTTCAGGCTTGTAGATCATTCATTATTAATGGATGAGTTAATTAAATTAATTTCAGTGAAAATGTTGAGACAGAGCAATTCCTGTTGAGGTAATATGCCAAGATATACCAGGAGATGTCTGCTTCTTCATTAATTTTGTCTTGATTGAGGTTAGGTGAATCCCTCTGAGAGTCTCTTAGCATGCCTTAGTCCTTTAGGTGAGAATAAATTTCTACTAAAGGCAGTCTAGGGTATAACATGGATATGTTTTTCTCATAGCTCAAACAAGAAATTGAGAATTACATTAAGATTTTCTATATTATAACTGCTTTTAATTTGTTAAGCATGAAGCTGCCTTCTTGTGGAAAATGTGTCAGAAACTGCTGCCTTTGTGTTTCCTGGTGAGTAGAATAGATTTTGTGACCTTGAATTAAGTTTGACCACTGGGTGCATAGTTTAGGTTTTCAGTGGCTTCTATTCCAAGAACAGATGAGTAGAGACAATTATTAACAGGAGAGCAATTCTCTTGAGCTCCAGCTGCTCCAGGCCATCAGGGATGTCTAAGCAGCACAGTGCTCATGATACCTACTAGAGAGCTTTCAGCATTTAAATTTCTCAGCTTGTCTCTTGTGCAGCTAGGAAACATGACCTAATTTTTTTTTTTTTTTAATCTTTTTCTCTGTTCATGAGGAAAGACATACTGACAGCAATTTAATTAGATGTGGATATAACTTTTGGTAGTGACAAGAACAGGAAATGTTCACAATGGTGGAAATTTCATGCCCTCCTCAGTGGGCTCGGCCTGTCTAGAGGTTGGGGTCATATTGTGTGGTGTTTTGGGGAAAGGGGGTTGTTATTTTCTGGGTTTGTCTGTTTGTTTCTTGGTTTGGTGGTGTTTTGTTTGTTTGAGGGTTGTTTTTTGTTGTTGCTGTTCTACTTTGGGGTTTTTTGTTCTTTTCTTTTTGTGTTTTTGTGGGTTTTTTAAGCGAGTAAGGCCTTTCATAGAGCGTGCTGGAAATCTGATTATCTGCCAGACAGAACCTAAGATTATATAGTCTTCTTTAGTTGTCCCAACAGTCAATACAAGGAGCTTTAACTCCTGCTTGTCAACAGAAGCAATGAAGGAAATTCCCTTTTTTTTGGATCTTTCTCCAGTATACAGTCTTCTGGGAGATACTTGGCCAAATAAGCCATACAGTAAGATCTATTTCAGTTGCATAATTCCTTTGTTTCACAGAATGGTTGAGGTTAGAAGGGACCACTTAAAGCTGGTTGTCCAGGTCTGTGTCTAGATGACTTTTCAATACTTCCAGGAAGGGACAACCTCTATGGACAGCCTCTACCAGGACTCAGTCACACTCTCAGTAAAAAACTGTTTTCTGATGTTCATGTGGAACCTCCTCTGTTCCAGTTTGTACCCATTGCCCCTGGTCTCTCACTGGTCACAGCTGAGAAGGGTCTGCTCTGTCCTCCTTGCACCCTTCTGTCAGGTGTTTGTGCATATTGGTGATATTCCTTCTGAGCCTTCTCTTTTCCAGGCTGACCAGCCCTGGCTCTCTCAGCCTTTCCTCATTGGTGAGATGCTCCAACCCCCTCATCATCTTCATGGCCTGTCACTTTACATTTTCTGGTATGTCCATGTCGCTTGTACTGGACACATGATTCCAGGTGTGGCCTCACCAGAATTGGTAATGAAGAAAATTTTTCCTTAAACAATAGCAAAATGTAAATTATGGTGATTTAATTTTAATATGGCCATACACTAAAATCGTGCCAGGGCAGCAGAGGGACCAGCAGCTCCCTGTGGCCCCGAGTGAGTGCCAAGTGTTTCATCTCAGGGGTCAGGGCAAATCCTGCTGCCAGACCCTAGCCCACTGCCCCAGACAGGGGGACAGGAGCCAACTCCTGGCATCCGACAACTAACTCACTGGAGATGAAAATGACTTGAGGGTCATTTTCAACCCCTCAGGGCCAGGGTTTGGACTTGCAGATGAGCCCAGCTCAGCAGGACCCATGGCCAGGTAAGGGCAGGGCGGTGGAAAGGTGGAAGTGGGTCCTGCTGTGGCACCACTGGAGCAGGAGCTGAAGGCCCATGGGGCTGAAATGGGATCCAAGGCCATGGGCAGGGTAGGAGGAACCCTGTGGACTGGGTAAAGATGGTGAGGGCTAACAGGGCTCACAGGGACATCAAAAATTTATTGATTATGAATTTACACACGCTTTGGGTCTATATGGGACTTTGAGATTGGCTATGTAAAACAATTATTCTGTGGACATTAAGTGTTATATTCCACAGTTCTGTGTTTATTATGTAAATATGTTTTTCTCTTTTTAAAAAACAATACCTGCTAGTTATGTCTACAGTCACCCAAAGCTGCACTGTGAATCTTATTTTTCTTGTGTGTTCTTCCTGTATTTAATGGTTTGGTATGAAGCTGCTTGGATAAAGTGACCTTGCCATGGTGACTTTTGATTTCTCATAAAGAGAAAAGTGAAGACTAGGAGAGGCTCTGCCCAGAAATTAATCTTACATCTAAAAAACAAGACTTTTACATCCAGAAACAAAGACATAAAATACATTCATCTTGGTGTCAACTTTGACTTTTTCCTCTCTTTTTCAAATGAAAATTTAATTTATAAGCATATGAAAACCTTCTTCACACAAGTAGTTAAAGCTGACAATCACATGTTTTGAGGTTTCAATCTGTGCTGGCCAGAAACTTGGACTGAAGATGGCAGAAATGAAGGAGACAAGATGTTGTTTATAGGTATTAGGGCAGAGGAATCTTTTTTCTCCCCAGAGTCTATCTTAAAAAGCACTGTAAGGAGAAGAAGAAGAAGGGTAACTAGAGCCAAGAGAGGAGAAGCACTTTAAGCAACAGGAGACTCTGAAGCCAGGAGGTGAGATATTTCAGGAGAATGAGTCTGACACAGAGGTCTACACTATGTACTAGGACTATGTGAAGGCAGAAAATAATTTCATAATGGGCAATAAATTGCTGCTGTTCCTAAAAAAATCATTCACTCTACTTCCATCATCCTCTGCTAGTCTTCACATGCTCTTCCTGCTCTCAGTCCATTACCTTTCCAAAATCATGGTTCATTTTAAACCAGCACAAGACACAGTGGAGGTGGAAATGAGAGCTAGGGAAAAGGAAGGAGGTATTAAGATTGCTGCTTTTGATGTTGCATGGCTTCTGTCTCCTTATTGTGGTTGTGTAAGTGCAGCCTGGGAGGAGCTGGGAGAAAAGAGTGGGTGGAATAGTAATGGGTATGAGATGCTGGAATGGGAAAAAAATGACATGCAAAATGAGAGGTAACAGCTAGAGTGAAAGGCAGGCTGCAGCAAAGGGGTACTGAAGAAGGCATAAGAAGTGCTTGCTCTAGTGCCTCAGCATTTCCTTGGTGTCAGAAATAGTTTAATAGTTAATGGAAAATGTTTCCAGTTTTTATGTACTGTGTACTTCTGTTAAACTCTGAGACTCTTTCCCTATCATCATCTACACTGTTTGCCCAGAAGATTAAGTTCTGAGTATCTAAAATTTTCTAGCTTCCTGATGACCAATTCTTTCTGAGAGTCAGTATAACTGGAAAAATTTGTCAGAAACATTCATGCCAAGAATTTTAAAAAGAAATGTCTTATTAAAAAATGCTTACAAGGTATCAAAATTAGGAACTGATGTTTCAAGATTAATAATCTGATTAAAATCTGCATGTGAGGCACACATAATGTTAGATTAAGAGTTTCTGTTTTTCCTGACTAACTGCAGGATAAAGACTGATGTATTCAACAGCTGACTATCATGTCTTTGGGGTGGATTTATTTGGTTTTGTTTTACAGAGGGTAAGAAATAGATTAAATTCGGAAGCTGATTTGGGAGTCCCTATTCCATACACACAAAGACGATGAATTAAAGGATTAACAGTGGCAATCTTGTTCTGGCTCTTGCTACCTTTTCCATTGTTTGGAAAACAACCGATAAATAAATGTATCTATTTTGCACAAGATTTCCTTGGGCTTGTTATGCTTTTTTTATGTCATTGTCTTCTAAAACCAGGAGAAATTTAAAATAATTTTCCACACCTTTAGAAGTCTAGACAGAACTTGTGGGAGCTATTTATCCGTTTAAAAGCATACTACAGCAGAAGTGGTCATTGAATTAGGTGAATTCTTCTAATTGTATTGAGGAATCTCAGTGCAGTTTCAAATGGGGATGTAGCTCTGTGATCACTTTGAACTACATCTAGATGAGCTCTTTGCACATAACTGTGAAATCAGGAAGTAGCACATAATGGCATAGTAATAATTAACTGAAAACTTGGACTTCACATCTGCTTTTGAGTATTGTCACCACATAATCAATACAGGAAGGTTATAAACATGCAAGCTAACCATGAAATGAAAGGCATATAAATTTGTCAGGTTTTAAAATCCTCATTCTGAAAGCATGAGCTTCTGCTTTAAATTGCATTTGAAATATCTGCAATTAAGGTATGACATGCCCTTCTGGTAATGAAGCTTTCCAAATTATAGTAGAAGCATAAGATTCTCTTACAGAATCACATGATCCCACAGCTTGGATCCTGAATGTTTGAATTACAGGCTGTTAATTTAACTTTAATTAGAAAAGCACCTTAATGTTCATGTCCAGTTTTAATGACAAGAAGCCTTCAAAGCTTCCACTCATTTAGTTTTACTTACTCAGTAGTCAGATGCATTTAGCTTTAAAGCTTATAAATCCATTATCACTTATGGACAGAAATATTAATCAGTTAAAAAATCTGTTGTATATATTAAAAACCTTTGCTCATTCAGATTGTAAAGTGTTTTCATTAAAATCTATTTTAAACTGATTAATAAGAATTTATGTATGAATTTGCTTATGTGAATGTAGATAACATTTAATGAAAGTAAGGTTCCCAAACATTTAACTTAGATAAGGAGTCAGCTTCTTGTAAACCCCAAGCTACTTAGCACAATAATCACATTGTAATTTACTACATTTTGCATAGTTAAGGAAGAAATTCAAGAAGTGATTCATTTATGTCCTTAACCTTAATTTCTTTGCAAAGCAAATATTTTCACATTAAAAAAGCCCTCTACTTTAACATTCAACTTAAAATATCTCAAATCTATGTCCTATAGAAAACCATGCTTATGGTAGCTGAAGGTATTATTTGATTCCATCCTCTTACCCACATCAATGTCACAATTCAGAGGCATCCTATGTAAAGAATAAAGTTCAATACAAATTCTTCCTTAAAGACTCCACAAAATTGTTGCTCAATTAGGAAGTCACCCTTGGAGAAAATCCAGTCCAACCTTCCTATTCAAAGTAAGGCAGACTAGGGAGCAGATTGCTCAGGACTGAACTCTACCATGTTTCTAGCATCTCCCTGATATAGCCTCCAAACCCCTCTGGTCAGCCTGTTTTGACCACTTTCGTGGTAAGAATGATTACTTGTGTTAAGAGTTTTCTGTATTTCAGTATGTGTCCATTGCCCCTTGGTCTCCAACCTAGAGTCTGTCTCTGTTTTGTTTTCTTCCCCTCCCTGATATAAATGTATTGGCAAGTTGCCTTCAAACCTTTTCCTCTTGACACTAAACAATCCTAGCTCTCTTTAGCATTTCCTTACGTATCAGATGCTCAGATCACTTTAGCATCTTCGTCGTTCTTCATTGGATCTGCTTTGGTATGTTGACACACAAAAGATGCATCTGGAAGACTTTTTATGCCTTCTGCCAAAATCAATCAATCTTGTACAGGCATTTTATGTTTCTTCTAAATTTTCAACCATTTAAGTCTGAAGTGGCTTATTATTATTATTGAATTATTTACTATTTAGGTTTTATTGTATGTGATCCTTTCAGAAGGCACAAATCACCAAAACTGATTTTAAATTTTTATAAGCAGCTTTATTTTGGTATTATTATTGTTTAAAAGATTATCAATGACTTAAAAGAAAAACCCAAAATCAGTCTATATCAGGGAAGCATTTAGTTTATATAGTGTAAGTTATAACTGTAGTAATCAAGTCATATCTTTGTGATGAGGCTTGACTTGGAAAACATGCAAGTTCCACTTTTAAGTCACCTGTCTTCTACTAGAAACAGTGAAGGAATGAAACAGATTGACATAGTGGGAAATAATAAATGTGTTAAAAATCTGTGATAACAACAATTCTACACTGCCAAAGACCTGCAATTGACCTTTGATGCCTCCCCTTTCACTAAATGTGCTTGCTATGTCCAGTGTTATTTTTATTTAAATTATTCAGCAGTTGAGGGCATACCTCTAGAGAATTAAATTTCAAATCCCCAGATATTAATTTATGACAAGGATCACCAACTTTAGCTCAATTTAATTTTAAATCCCAAAGTTTGCATTGAAATTCCAATGAATATTTTTAACACTAATTACTCAATTCCTATATTTATAAGGGAACTGGCACCTCATAAATATCACATTGTGCTATTATCTCCATATGTTCATGTTCCCTCTAAATATAGCAAATCAGCAATTAGCACTAGAAATATTCATTAAACTTTGAAGGTAGATAAATAACAAGTAGGAATGCCATTTATTTATTATAATTTACAAAGCAAAGAACATCTAAGTGCTTCTCATTTGATTAATGTGCCACATACCACCAGTTACACTAACTGAACTAGCACTAGATAAAATTTGTATTGCCTCATAAGACAATATGCTTAATGGTTTGTCTGTTTAGGCATAGCACAACACTAAGTTTTGATTAGCCTCACCTCTAACATTAGGATTGCGAAAGAGTCTTAGAGGTAATTTTTTTTTTATCCCCATGTCTAGGACTGTTTTTTGTTTTCTTTTGTTTTCTTTTGTTTTCAAATAGAAAACAAAACCAAGACATGCACTTGGGCTATCCTCAGTGTGAGGAGTGTTTCTTTTTTTGAGAAGTTTTCTGTGGGCCACCTGTACTGAGAACTTACTCAGCCTGGCAGGTGTAAACTTAAGGAATTGACTCCAATGTACAACATAATTACTCCAAAACACATTCTTCTGATAATTTTTGTACCATGAATACTCTAGCTCTTTTTGCACACACTAGCTGCTGCACATTTGGTGCTGCACTGCTTGCCATGTAGAGCAGATGATATGAAATGTTTTCAAAGCCTCTCGAGATATCAGTCTAAAGACAATGGAGAGTTCATGTCTCCCTTTGCACAAAACTCAGGGCAGGTGAAAAGTGTGTGTACACAAAACACTATATGTAGAAAACCCTATAAACAAGGAACTCTTAAAGCTACTAATCTTCCTTTCCTACTCTGCACACTTTCCCTGACTGTGCTTTGATTATGACTTGGATGTCTTTCACATAGCCTCAGCTATTAGTGATACATTAGACAAATGAAATTACTCTTCCCTAAGGAATTCTTTAAACATACACTCAGCAGGAATATTAAAAAGAAATACTGATTTTATAGGTTCTGGTAATAAATTCTTTTTAATGACAATAAGGATAAAGAAACATTAAGAAAATCCATTATAATCTCAGAATGTTTTTTATACTCCCTTTAGGTTTATTTTCTCCTTTGTCACTGTTAAGGCTTAAAACGCAGATACTCACATGTTTCTGAGGGAATCATTCCAATTTAGATCTGTTTCACAGCTCTGTAAACCAGCATCTTTAAGTGGTTTATAGCTTTTTAACTAGACCTAACCTTTTTTTTTCTGTGTGTATCTCTGTGTGCGTGTGTTCGTGTGCTGTAAGAGACTTAAAAATCACAATTGCCTCGGGCACTGTTAAGATGACTGTAGGACTTTTCCCACTCTGTTGAACTGTGCAAAGAAGCATCAGCTCCTCTGCAACCACCTCCCCTCCCCTGAATATGCCTCTGCAAATACTTGGAGGTTTGGACTGTCAGTTAAGCCATCTGAGAGGAGTTTGAGATAAGATAAAGGTGGTGCCATTGTCCAGTTATCTCAGGCCTAAGGAGAGGTTAACAAAGCTGGGGGAGAAGAATGTGCCCACTAGGAAAGCCAACTGTGCAGCCCTGCTGAAAATCAGCTCTGGCCAGGTCCAGCGGGGGGGACCACAGCCCAGAGCCCATTCCTGAGGCCCTTCCACCAGAGGACTGCACGGGATCCACAAGGTTGCAAAAGACAGCGTAAAACTTACCCCCCTCCCAGGGGAAGGGCTTGGGCATTCCCAGTACACTGAAGGTATATTGTCACTTATTACACGGGAAGGAAGGGAAGATTTGCCAATAGCAAAGAAGAACACAACACTTGGGATCAGAAGACTAGAACAGAGATCAGGATGGTATGAGTAGGCCACAGAAGCAGTTCATGTTTAATTTTTGTATATTGCTTTGCTATAGATGTCTCTCTTAAATTTTTCTTTATTTTATGTGCAATTTACTTTTAGTTTCTGGAGTGATACTTTATGGCACATATCTGATAAAGCATGATATTTGCATAAAGTAAACATTTCCACACAATTGTTTTATATCTATGACTTACCAATCTTATAAAAGCATGCTTTATATTTGCAACAGATATTCTCAACTCAGCTACTGAGATTGTGTCATGAGCTTAGCATTTTAAAGTAGGATAAGCAGAGAAACAAAATGGAGGAAGTTTAAGCACTTAGTTCCAGACTGTGAAGCTAATATTATTTAAAGTAGGTGGTCACAACAGTTTTTCTGGCTGAACTGAGAGTAGAGTCTACTCCAAAGGAATGCTGGATATAAGTACAGAAGTTTTGGGATACATAATGATGCATGGACTTGTAACGTACTGCAACAACTTTCCTTAAAAATAAGAATAAACCTTGGTAGAATTTAACTTTACAGCCTCAAAAGGAGTAACTACTTGGAAGCACTGTACAACTTTCACCCTTAGATAGACTTTATGTGGTTGAATTTAGAGAGAGTATTTTATTGGGCATCAGATAAGACCGCCCCTTGACTTTGCTTTATATTTATTGTCTTTCTTAATGCACTGCTGAAGGTGAATAGATGTCAAGAATGATACATTAGCTAATGTCTAAATGTATTCATAGTGAGACATTGAAGGACAGTTCTTTAAATGCAGCTGGACAGCAGGAAAATAAATGACAGAGTTCTCAGAGTGTCACTTAGAATTTCATGGTTGTCAGTCATCAGAATAAATTCCAGTATGCCTATAATGAGGACTCTAATTATACATATATATAAAAAATAGGAAAGCTGGTTTTCTATATTGGCTTTTAAATTAAAAACAAAAATATAATTCTTTCAGTAACGGCTCTCCTTATAGCATTTTTATATATAGGAGTCATCTGCACAAAGCTGCTATATGAGAGCTTTAAGTATGAATGATCATGTTTAAAATACTGCTTCAAGTCCATTATGTAGTTTAATTATTATTAATTGGTGTATTCTATCATAATACATGATGAATTAGGCTTGTTTAGTCATGATTCTGTAAGATTAAATTAAATATTTTAATTTTCAATCACTTATATTATCACTGGCAGTTACCAGACATTACTTTTACTCTAGGTGCAATATTAATTATATTTGATCTCACAGATGGTTGTGGTCCCACAGACTGGGTGTTCTGCAGTTCTTGAGACAAAGTCGTAAAATTCAGCAACAATTAACCTAAAGGTCTCCAGCACCCTGGAAATTGGCCATTTCCAATTTCCGCCCCAGCGCAGGGCCTGGCCGAGCCCCTCAGCCACGGGCGGGCGGGCCAGAGCCCCGCGGAAAGAAAGCCTGGGCAAGGGAGGGCAAAACGCTGCCCGGCAGCCGGGGCTGAGCCCGGGGAACCGAGGCAGGAACAGCCCTGCCAGCCCCGAGGGGACAGCGGGAGCGGGGACGGGGGGCAGCAGAGACCCGGCAGAGAGGCTCCTGCAACCCTGGAAACCACCCTGGAGGGGCAGGTGGACATGCCCTGAAGGAACTATGGCTACTGGAAAGGACATGCAGATGCAGGTTTACCTTGAATGACTGCAATCTGTGTGAAGGCCCCAGGCTGGAGCAGGGAGAAGTGTGAGAAGAGAGAAAGAGAAAGAAGAGCTTCTATGGACTGGCAGTCCTAACTCCCCATTACCCTGTATGGTTGGGGCAGAGGAAGTTAGAGGAGTTGTGGATGAGGGAGTGAAGTTGAGCCGAGGAAGAAAATTAGGGGAAGAAGATGTTTTAGGTTTTCTTTTTCACAATATCCATCTAGAATTCAATTAAAATAAATTAATGTTTTTCCAACAGATTTGGCCCAAGACTGTAACAGATAAGTGACATCCCTCTGTTTATCTTGATCCTTGATGATCTTTTCCATCCTGATAAACTCTGATCCCGCAAACTAAACTGTCTTCAGGGCTGAGGTCCTTGAACATTTTCTCCAGTGCAAAAACTTGACTTCATCGTCTATTTCAGAGCTGTGAGAACCTGTTTATTCTGCTGCCAGTGCTTTACCATGCAACAATACTCACAGGGGTGCTGGTGGTGACGTGGGATATGATACATAGCAAGCTATTGATGGGCTCTTGTGACCACTGGTCAAACTATTGTTGCCATGTTAGGATGTCCAGGTATTTCTTGTGCCACTGTTTTCCTGTGCATGTTAATTTTAGTAGGTGTTGACAACCTTGTGGTGCTATGATACTTTTAAGGGTTTGAGAAGTTACATTCCATTTTCTCTAGTGCTAGGGTTAGGAGATAATTTGAGGCCTATCTCTGACTGTAAGTTACCATTAGTGAGGAGGCTCTGTATCATTTTGTGGTGTAACATTTTTCTAGAAAGGTTTTGTGTGCAAATGTGAAGGACGAGAGAGGTGTGTGAGGGAATGGTGAAAAATATATCAGAGGGCCAATCAAGCTTCAGGAAGACATCTGTACCTGTTTCAGCTATCAGAAGGGGGTGATGTGGAGAGACACACTCCTGACATATGCCAAGACCTTAAGCTGTCAGGTTAATAGAATGCCCCATGACCTTACACTACTGGAGGAAAAATCAAATGTACTGTGCTACGTCCCTTAAGAGTCTGTGCTACACACAACAGTCTCTTTCTTCCCAACAGTTTAGGGCTTTGCTACCTTGGATTCTCTTCAGTGTTCTTGATGATTGTAACTGCATAAACACACAAAATTCAGTTAATGTTCCTAGAGGTCAATGTTGATAAAGATATACAAAAATTGTATAATAACTCTATTTTTAATTCTACAGCTTCTTTCTAGCACAAAAAAATTATAACAGGAAGTTCTTTAGCAATATTAATGTAGAACTCTTGAAAAAATATTTTAAGCCTTAATTAGAGCTTTGAAAAATTACAGCTTTAAGTAAAATATGCTTAGCTTTCATCTTTCTGCAGAAATGTTCAACTCTGAAGTAATTCAGTTGATTTTCAGTGCACATTTTAATAGCAAACTTATTATCATGTCAATCAGGACTTTCATGTTTTCTTTTCTTTTAAGCAAAGAAAACACTCCAAATTAGTTCTCCTTAAAATATTGGCAATAAAAGGTGTGTTAAAATCATTGACAAGTGCAGTTAGTGCTAAAAGGTTTCTCTTTAAAAATTCCAAAATTATTACTCAGAAAAACAAAACTTCTTCATCTGAGTACTTCTGAGACTGTGTGGAATGCGGTGTTGAACTATTTCTTCCCTGTAAAATCAAAAGACATAACAAAACACTGGTATTTTTTACTTCACTTTCATTAGAGTCAGTGCTAATGCCCAATTGTGTTGGGTTTCTATACTATCCTGTCAAAGTAAGTGCTAAGTAGTATTGCTGATTTTATCAGAGAGTCTGATAAAATGCATAAAATTAGTAGTATACTATAGTAGTATCTTTCAGGATTATCTCACTATTTTGGTCAACTAACTTTGTGTGTCACACACAGGGTAAATTAATTTCTCCTTTTCTGATCATTGAGAAGGCCCAGAGGCGTGTTCGTTAGCGTAATTAATAAAAAAATCATGTTCTAACCCTGTGCTGAGCTATAGTTTGAATGACAGTGAACAGTCTAACCTGGGTCTAAACAAGTGTTTAGGCAGATAGTAAGACTATAGATTTGCTCATTTTTCAAGTGTATGCTTTTATTCCATGTTGCTTTGAGTTCCAGCAACTGAAAATTCTGAAAGCTGAGGAGTAGCAAACCCTATAAATACTCTCTTCTTAAGGAAACTTCTTGTTGCCAAGAAATTTGATTTCATTTTTAAATACAATATTAACCATGTGCTTTTGAAACACTGCTTCTAGATTTAAGTGAGGAAAAAGATATTTGTTAAAAGTTAATGGGCATCTTGGGTATGTTTTTAAATCTTAATTTTCATCATCTGTGCCTCGCAGGCTCCCCATGAGTCTTGAAAACATTCTGGTTTGCATTTTGCATTTGTTTGCCACAGTGAACTTTTAGGAAAATATGTGGCTGACTGAAGAATGCAATCTCATAGATGACAGCTCATAGCAGGTACAAAACATTTTACAAAATATCAGATATTTTGATCTGATCTTGTTTTCGATAGGAGAAATTTTAGTGGAAGCAAAATGTGTTCCATCTGGTTCAAAGAAAAAAAATATTAGGTAGTAAATCTTAATGTAGAATATTTAATTCTGCTCACACAGATGATCATTCTACCATTTTTATCACTGACACTGGTCAGTAGCAGATGCCTAAGGAAAGAAGAGACAGAGCAATTGCATAGTAATAGTTTCCCAGGTCCCAGTTGTGCAGATGCCAGCATTTTCTGACTTAAGAACTTCATGAGGTCATATCCCTGTTGCTGTTTTAATACCATTAGCAATTTTTTTCCCTCACTGAATGTATCTAATTGTTTGGGTTGAAACTCCCAATGGTTTCAAAAGGTTATGGCTCAAAGGCATGGTCAGAGAATTTACATAATAACTACACACACTTGTTTTGTCTATGTATGTCCTGGATTTTAAGCAATAAAGATAGTTTTAAAATGAAAAGATGTCTACTTTTAACAAAACAACACCATCTTATTTGCTCAAAACTATAATCTAGAACTGGGAATCAAAGAGCTAGTGCATAATATGTCATAATTTGAATTTCTTTTACCTGACAAGACTTTTTGGGAAGAAGACCCTTAGTTATTCTTTCCTACATAGTCTCTGTGGAATCCAGAGCAAAATGGAAATGGGGACATTTAGCTGGAAGATTTTTGCATACAAAATAAATGGCAAAGTTTTAAGGGCACAGGCATTTGAATACTATAATCAAAATGTCATTTAATGCAAATTCCAAAAGTAGTATCAACACAGAATTATAAACTTGACAGTGAAGTGCCTTTCATGAATAAATAGTTAAAGAAAGGTTAGGATATTGCCATCTCTATCATGCTTCTGTTTGCTCTTCAGAGTTCCTGCTATTCCAATTTGGTATAAAGTAGGTAGTGGTTTAGACCACTATTTTTTAGCTACAGGCACCAATTTTCAGTTCTTCACAGATATTCAAACATGTCATTGTCCTCTTAAAATGGAGAAATAGCTATCCAAAAACTACAAAATCAAAAAACTACACTTAACCATTAAAAGAATACTCAGTCAAGTCACTTAAGGTGGGAAGTGAAAGATATTTTCTTTTTAAGCTGGATAAAGTGTGTATTTTAAGATTGGAAAAATAAAGTAGACCTGTCTTAATTCACTGACATTCACTGACAAAGGACAACATTAATTTTCATCTGTGTTGAATTTTCCTCAATGGATAAAAGATAAAAATAAATGAATGATAGAATCATTTAAGTTGAAAAAGATCATTAAGATCATGGAATTCAACCATTAACCTAATACTGCGAAGTCTACCACTAAACCATGTCCCCAGGTGCCACGTCTACACATATTTTAAATGTTTCCAGGGATGGTGACTCCACTGCTTTCCTGGGAAATCTTTTTGGTGAAGAAATATTTCCTAATATCCAATCTATATACTCCCTGGCACAACATGAGGCCATTTCCTCTTGTCCTACCAGTTGTTCCTTTGAAGAAGAGATCAAGCACCATGTTGTTACAACCTCCTTTCAGGCAGTTGTAGAGTGTGATAAGATCTCCTCTCAGCTTCCTTTTCTCCTAGCTAAACACCCCCAGCTCTCTTGGATGCTCTTATCAGACTTGTGCTCCAGATCCTTCACCAACTCTGATGCTCTTCTCTGGGCTCCCTCCAGAATCTCAGTGTCTTTCTTGTAGTGAGGGGCCCAGAGCTCAACATAGTTGAATTGTGACCTCACCAGTGGTCAGTACAGGGGGACAATCACTGCCATGGTCCTGTGGGCAACACTTATGTCTTGTTCAAACCAGGATGCCTTTGGCTTTCTTGGCCACCTGGACACACACGAGATCATGTTCAGCTGGCTGTTGAAAAATACTTGTTCCAAAAGTTATTTTGATAAATTTCAATTTGAAGGGAAAAAAACCCCACAAGCATATATAAAATTGTTATACAACCTGCTATTTGGTGCTGTTTTAAGAAGTTTCAAGTTTCATGAAGTGATTGAAGCATTTTGAATAATTCTGAATAGCTTAAAATAATTAAATTTTAATCTTTACATACATCAACATCTTTCCATTACCTTAAAGAATACAAATAAAAAAACCTGAAAAGTGAGATTTGTTGTCCATCCTTGTGTAAGCGTAGACTGTTCATGGCTCCTCTGTTTAAATATTATGAACCATGCTTCTGTTTGAAGATGAATGTGGTATCTGTAGTTATGGAATGACATTATATTAATCAGAAGATAGGAAGCTGTATTTTTCGACCGATCGCATATATTACTCTGGAGACAAGATACAGGAAATATGTTCTGACAGTGATGAGATTTTGGAATTCACCTTTGTCATAACACATTCAGGTTGGCCACTCAGTTCTCATCTTGCCGTATTCTTATCTTGTTTTGCTTTTGTCGAACACTTTCAACTCCTTCAGCATGTAGGTGATTTTACTTTCATGCAGCTAGAGAGAGCACAGAGGTGTCATGCAAACAGGAAAATACAGTTTAGATACTCACAAAGCATGTGTGATAAATGGATAAGAGAACCTGGAAGTTCTTGATATATGCTTTATGAACTGATGCTAATTAAAACTTGGTCTAACAAGAAAATGTTGATCTTGCCTCATGCTTTAAATACAGTCATATCATAATGCTCCGTTAAAGATTTGTCATGAGACAATTTTTTATTATTGTGTCTATTTTTTTACTTCTCTAGTTGATGGTTCAGTTTCTTTAAAAAGTAGTAGTTGCCCATGCAGCTTATATCAATATCTTCAGTCTTTAAAAAACCAAGTATAATTGGTGTTAGAGAAACTAATAATTCCTACAAAGATTGTCTTTGATACTGATTATTTAAGACAAACAATTTTCAACATAAAGTCACCATGGAATCACAGTTGCAGTCTTAGAATTGTATAATAACTTGGGTTCAAAAAGACCAATAAAACTACTGAGTGTAACCATTACCCTAACACTGTCATGTTCATCACTAAAACATATCCCTAAGTGTCACACCTACATACTTTTGAAACTCCTCTAGGGATAGTAACTCAAACTCTTCCCTGAATAATTTCTTCCAATGCTTGATAGTCCTTTCAGTGCAGAATTTTGTTCTAACAGCCAATCTAAATCTCCCTTTGATGCAAATCTAAGTAATTTCCTCTTGTCCTAATACTTGTACCTTGGGAGAAGATATGGACTCCCACCTTCCTACAACCTCTTTTTTGGTAGTTATAGTGATAAGGTCTCCCCTCAGCCTCCTTTTTGCCAGCTTAAATACTTCCAGTTTCCTCAGCCACTCCCCATCAGACTTGTGCTCCAGACCCATCCTTCACCAAGTTTTTTGCTGTTCCCTGGACATGCTCCTGGATCTTTGTTGTAGTGAGGGGCCCAAAACTGGACACAGTACTAGAGTTGAGGCCTCACTAGAGCTGAGTACAGAATGACATTCACTGTCCTAGTCCTGCTGGCTGCATTATTTTTGATACAAACCAGGATGTCATTAGTCTTCTTGAGCCACCCAGTCACATGCTGGTTCATGTTCAGCCCTCTGTCAAACAGCAAGCCCAGGTCCTTCTCCATCAAGCCTATAGTGTTGCATGAGGTTGTTGTGGCCCAAATGCAGGACATGGCTTTTTGCCTTGTTCAACCTCATAAAATTGGCCTCAGCCCATCAGTCCATCCTGACATCTCTGTAGAGCCTTCCTACCCTCCAGCAGATCAACACTCCCACCCAACCTAGTGTCAGGCTGCCTGAAGGTGCATTTCATCCCCTCATTCAGATCATAAAGACATTAAATAGGACTGGCCTCAGTACTAAGCCCTGGGGAACACTCACCAACTGGATTTAACTCCATTCACCACAACTTTCTGGACACAACCATCCAGCCAGATTTTTACCCAGTGAAGAATATGTCTGTCCAAGACCCAAGCAGACAGTTTCTCTGACAGAAGACTATGGGAAATGGTGTCAAAGGCTTTATTAAACCCTAGGCAGACAACATCTCAGCTTTTCCCTCCTCTAAGTGGGTCATCCTGTCACAGGAGACCAGTTTAGTCAATCAGGGCCTGCCTTTGATAAACCTGTGCTGGTAGGGCCTGATCCCCTGGTGTCTTGTACATTTCATGTAATGGCACTCAAGATGATCAGACCCATGACCTTCACTGAGGTCAGGCTGATAGGCCTGCAGTTCCCAGGATCTTCTTTCTGACTCTTCCTTTAGGTGGACATCACATTTGCTAACCTCCAGATTTTGGAACCTCTCCAGTTAGCCAGGGCTGCTGGCAAACGACCTAAAGTGACTCAGTGATCACTTTTATCATCTCCCACAGTAATCCACATCCAACCTGGCCTGTGGGATTAGCTGAAACTTTTATGACTTTAAACTAAGAAAAGGTAGGTTTCTATTGGCTGTTTGGAAGAAATTCTTTACTGTGAGGGTGATGAGGCTCTGTAACAGGATGCCCTGTTAAATGTGAATGCCACATATCTGGAGGTGTTCAAGGTTTTGAGCAACCTGGCCTAGTGGAAGGGGCAGGGATGGGAAGGAGGTTGAACTGTATAATCTTTACGTTCTCTTCCAACACAAACCATTCTATGAGTCCATGAAATTCCACCTAAGTATGTCTTTGAAATTTTCCTTTTACTAGTAGAGTGTAGCTAAGTGCTGAATACTTAGCTACAACTGACACATATCTACAGTCTTGTTTATCAAGATTACTTAAAAATTTTAGTTGGTAGCACTTCATGGTCTTTTTTTGATGTTTTAAAGATGACATTTTCATCTCTTGGATCTTTCATTCATTATTTAGAACAGAGTTTTATGTAGAGTTTAAAGACCAATAGCAATAATAGCTTGCCTTTAAGCCTAATTTGAAGATGAGGGAGTCCCCAGTGAAATTATAGACAATTATATCCTGTGCCCACTTTCCAGCTAATTCACAGCCTAGATATTGCAGACAGCATTTGCCTAAAGATATCATACTGCTGCTCAGGAGCTTATATAATTAAACATCTAGTTTTACTCCACTTTTCAAAATGCATGGAGTGGTAGTATGTTTTGTCATATTCTGCTGGATAGCTAAAATGAGTAGATCTCGGCTTTAAAAAATAATGATTCTGTAATTACTGACAAAATAGGAGGGATCACTAATGAAACATTGTCAGTATTTCACCTGAGGACACAATTTAGAAACTTTTAATAAATGCAGCAGAATATGAGAAAATGTGGTGGCTGTTTGCTCATATATGCATTTCACAAAAAAAAAAAAAAAAAAGGCTGAAAGGAAGTAATTAATTACAAGATATATTTTAAGGATGAATCTGTATCAACCTGTCACTGACTAGGCAAGACTGCTGTACATGAAGCACTAGAGTTCCACATAATCAAAGGAATAAAAAACTGTCTTTGCTTTATCATATTATGGTACATTAACTGGTAAAACCATCACTGAATAATTCAATACTTCTATGCTTAAAAGAAAACAATAATAATTAAGCTTACATTTCTTTGCTCTGACACCTGACATACAATAACTCTTCATCCCTGGTTTCAGTTCTATTTCCATTTTGCTCAGAGGGGAGAGAAGTGGATGCTCAGTGAATTGTCAGAAGACATATATAAGGCCATGGCAGCAGCAGGAATACAATGCATTTTCAATCTCACAATACGGTTCAAGCTGCATGCAATTGAATTTATTGGCCTAAAACTGTCAGGCAATAAATACAACACAAACCTAAACCACATGCCAGCTAAAAGCCAAGGATTGTTTAAAATAAATCTGACTGCAATTTTAAACAGCAAGTCTGTTTCAAATATTAATATCAATTAACAGATTAACTATGCCTTAATTTGAAATGGAACATGCTAAGCCTATCTAGGACATTTATTCAAACGGGGGTACCTAATTGAATCAGTATACCAGTATTGGCATAGATCCAGGCTCCAAGTGTAAGGAATTCAGAGATGGCAAACTGAGTAGAAGAGCTTTAGGTATTCAGACAAAACTTACTAGCAGGGTTTGGGAATTTATCTAAAGCTCTTGATGCTTTCATGCTCAACATGCACAACTTAGAGTTGTTAGATCCTGCTTCCATTCTTCCAGAGGTATCTGAACAACTGCATCATACATTCCTATTGAGCCATGTGGCTGACATGTAAAGAAGAGTCCTTGAGTCCTTCTAAACCTTCCCTGAGGGCTGTTGCAGTTAGACACGAAGAAACTTCAAGAATTCTCAGAAGGCAAAGAAATCAAAAGGCTTTGTTCTACAATTCTTCCCCTATTTTATAAGGTACTTTGATACAAAAGAAATATGATTGGTGCATAGGAATGACACCTCTCTAATTCCATTGGTTTAATTACACAAATAGAAAACACCAGCTGGGCAAGAAATGTTCTGAGAAACGGTAGTTATTTACACAAGGTTGTTTTGAGAAAAGAAACTTGTTGAAAATTTTCCCTTGGGAAAGAGCTAGCAATTGTTAGCAAGCTAAAAAAAATTCTCTCAGGCTCAGAAATATCAGGCCTGCAGAGGGGCAGAAATATTTTTGCATAAAATATTTAAAAGCTCTCCAGGATGATTGCTATGGTATTCACATAAAGTGGGAATGCCTGGATTTAGTGGAATGTGAGAAATGGATTTGTAGAGGATTCTTAAAGCTTGACTGAAAGCGCACATAGTCTTGGACAATTGCATGCAAACTCTGAGATAAGGTGTGCTGACTTAGAAAGGTTATGGAATAGGGAAGACATTTTTGAGAGGGAGAGTGAACTGGAAACAAGTTTCAAACAATGGCCTTGCAAAAAGACGATATATTTTTGAGAATTAGAACTGTGAAAGATGCATTGTAGCAAGACCACATGGGGTAAAATAATAGGTGATTGATGTTAGAAGTATTAGAAGCATTGTGTTGCAAAAGTTGATAGGCCAAAAAATGATTATTATGTATTGTAATTAGGAAATAGTTTGGCTTCTGATTTTGATAGCGTAAATTGTAACTTCTGTACCATCTCACCCCTCTCATGAGACTGAAAATAGAACAAAAATCTTTAAAGCACCTCACAGGAGCCCCATCTCTAGGTCAAAGAAAAGGTTTTTCCAACAGTGGAAAATTAAGAAAACTGAAGCAAACCCGAAGAATACCTGCCCCATCATCACAAGCACATTTGTTAGAGTACAACATGGTCTAGTGGTTGAGAAGCTGCCTTATAGGGGATGTAGGTGTTCAAACTTCCTCAGATGGAAACCATTTTCCCACATTCTTGTCAAACACGACAAATAGCAGCGATAGAAGGAAACAAAGTAGCTTTGGAATACTTGGGAGGAATGTTGATAAGAAATAAAGTATTTTATTTGTAGTTCATAAACCTGCATAATTTCAGTTCAATTTTATGAACCTGATTGGTTTATGCAGAGAATGTAAAAGAAATTACTTTCACAGTCTATTTTTCAAGAGCAATGACAATAAAATTCAGAGGTGTCTCAAAATCATTAAACTGCCAGCCCTCTTCAAAATAAAATTTTTCAAGTAGGTTATTATTATTTTTCATGTACTCATCAGTGAAATCAAACTTGGATTTGATTACAGACAATGCACTTATTATGAGGTTTTTTGGTTGTTTTTCATTTTCAGGTGGATGAATTTTTACAAGTGTCCTGTTCTTTGCTTCTTGACTTAGTGTAAGGTCATTAAATGGAATGAGATCATAACCATAACCTTTTGAGATTTCAGAGGAGTGGATTCAGGAACCTTTTGTTTATGTTTAGAAATCCTATTAGGGAAAGCACCACTCACATCATGCCTAGACATGTTTAGATATCAGTGACATATAATGATATCTCAGGAATCTTCATGCAACCAGTTCATGAAATTTACAATTTGATAAAGGCAATATGCTTATGACTAAGTTATTTCAGGAGATTCCTGTAGTATTAGAACCTGAGCCTTAAATCACCACTGTTCTTTGAAGTATGCAGTGATGTACACTCTCATGTTAATAACTGGTGACCATTCTGATCTGAGAGCATTACATGCTTACCTTACGTGTGTGTAAAGCATTGCAGGCACAATGTCCATAACAGTAATGACAAAAAAAGGCTTATATTTATATTTTCAGGCATCCAGGGTTGAGGGTTTACACAGTATTTGCAAAGGGTTTCTTGCAGGCCACACACAGACTAAAAAATTGTTGATGTTTCCTCAAGAATTCTGAATTACTTAGGGCTTAGAAACTTCATATTCAGTTGCCATGAATAATTTAAAATCATTAAGACATGGAGATACTTATAGAAAAGTTATGAAGTTGGAATTCTTTTTCAAGTTGTAACTTTTTAAATCATTGATACGAAAATATGCAATAGCCAGAGAGATTAAGGTGCTTAGCCTATGATTTTCTAGCAAAACCTTTGTTTCTCTGAATAACCAATTTGTTCAGTCATTAGTTCCTGGAATGCTTGAATGGCAATTTTTTACACACAAAAACAAAAACAAAAACAAAACAATAAAAAACCCAACAACAACAACAACAAACCAACAACAACAAAAAAACCCAAAAACCCAAACCCAACAAAATAAAAAAAAAAGAAAGGTGAAGCTCTTTTAGATTTGATGTTAATTACTAGGAAGTAAGTGATAGAGTTCACAATCCTTAGGAAGAAGAAAAAAACAATAAAAATAGTAGACTTCAAAAAGGTGGACTTTATTAAACTCAAAACACTAAGAAAGAAACTTAGTGAAATATTATTTAAGAAGAGACAGTAGATTCCTAAAGAGATAATACTAAGGGCAGAAGCACAGACTATCCAATTAGAGAGGAAGAGCAGGAAGTATATCGAGACATCAAATGACTTAAACCATGAAAGAGACTATGCGGACCATGGAAACTAGGTCAGATAGAAACTTGGAAAGACAAGTAGCTCACATAGATACAAACAACACCAGAACATATATAGTTTAAAATAACCAGGAAGTAACATGCAAGAGTGTTGAGAAATAATTCTGCAAGTATATTTAAGGAAAAAAGAAAGCCAGGAGTGGAGATGGCCTATTGACAGGGGAAAATTACCTTGTCTTTCCATCAACATTCCCTGAAATACTCAACTACAGGTATAGCTGATGTCATTGACAAGGTCTTACTGCCAAACAGAGAAATAATAAGCTGGAGCATATTTGAAAAATAGGAATCTGCTAAAATCTTTTGGTCCTGAAGTTATGTACTTTAAACTGCTTTAAGAACCAATAAAAGTAATGTCAGAATTTTTTGTCCTTATTTCTGAGAGAGCATGAAAAATTAATGAAGTTTCAGAAGACTGGAAAATGAAAATGAAAAATACAGCAATGTTGTTAGGAGTGCTGTGGTTTAACCCCCAATGGCAAATAAGCACCACACAGCTGCACACTCACTCCCATCTCCTTCCCTACAATGAGATGGGAGAGACAATTAGAAGAGCAAAAGTCAGAAAACTTGTAGGCTGAGTTAAAGGCAGCTTAATAGGACAGAAAAGAAGGAATATAATGATTATAATGATGATGATAAAATAATTAGAATATAGAAAACAAGGATGCACAATGCAATTGCACATGACTTTCCAGGTGATGCCAGCCTGCTCCCGAACAGTCGCCTTCAGCCAGATTTCCCTCAAGTTTATATACTGACCAAGACACCATACAGTATGGAATATCCCTTTGGCCAGTTTGGGTCAGCTGTCCTGGCTGTGTCCTCTCCCAGACTCTTGTGTCCCTCCCACCCTCTAGCTTGCAGGCTGTGAGAAGCTGAAAATTCTTTAACTTAGTACAAACAACAAAACAAACAAGCAAAACAACAAACGACAAAACCCATCACTGTGTTACCAGCACTGTTCTTCTATTAAAGCTGAAACACAAGAAATTTGTTATAAGTATTCATTGTATTAATTTGATAGTTTCTCTCTCCATGGTGGTCCACTTGTCTGAGTGAGTTACAACATCTTCCTTAATACAGAACACTCAGGAATAAGGATTAGTGTTTTTGTCTCATTTTTAGGCTCTGCTTGTTTCTGCTGCTCTTCTCATGATGGCCCTGCTTCTTTATCCCTTACTAAATGAGCTGCAGTGCCTGTCATCTCAGTTGAAGTATCTGCAGCCTTTGTTATTTTGCTGTCACATCCAGAGATCATCTCTTCCCCTTGAGGGTGCTGAGAAGTGTTAAACATGTCTTGGTAGGCCTGGGCCAAGCCCCAGCATCTTGCAGTGGTTTGTGTTTCTCTGTAATTGCTGGCTGATAGCATACTTTTTTTCCAAATATTATACTGATTTTTCCAGATTCTGCACTTTTTCAGGGATGGAATTCCAAAACATTAGAGGTGCCCACTCTTCTAGGTGCTTGCCTATAGTATCCCACACACTCTGCTGTTCATAATTATCCAGCCTCAGGGCAGATCTCTGGATGTATTATTAAACAGTTGTTTAACCTTAAACAAGACCTGGAACACATTCAGAATGGGTAGCAATGGGAACATGGTTTGAACATCCCAGGGAGAATCAAAATTCTCAAGAGCTATCATAACTAGCCTGGAGGAGAAGGAGGGGGAGATGGAAGTGTCTCCTGCATGGATTGCATCTCCAGGGAGAAAAGGAAAAGCTAAAAGATATAATTATTACTACTTTCCAATAGGTGGCTCCTGAAGCACAGAGATGATGGCTATGCTGAGTACAACTGCCAGTTTAGTTTCACAACCAGCAATTCTATAGTATCATTAGGCAGTGCTACAAAGTAGAACAACAAGATAACCTTAGCCCAGCTCTCATGGATGATGAACAGCATGATGGGCAACATATCCTGCAAGGAAAGTATTACATAAGGCAAGTGAAAGTACAAGCACAACAAATTTGAGAGCAAATAAATCAACGTTGAGACCAACATTTTTTAAATTAATGCAATAAATGCCTATTACAAATTTATTATTATGTGTTCTAGTCAGATTTGTTATTATCTCAATCCATCATATCCCACATTGGAAACAAAAAGGATTATCATGGTTTAACTCCAGCTGACAACTAAGCACAACAGAGATATTTGTTCACTCCTCAGCTTCACAGTGGGATGGGGGAGAGAATTGGAAGACTAAAAGTGAGCCAACTTGTGCATTGAGAAAAAGATAGTTTAATGGGACAAAAAAGGAAGATAATAAAAATAATAACAGCAATTAGAATAGAAAAAATGAGTGATGCACAATTTAATTGTTCACCACTTGTTGACTGATGATCAAATTATTTGTAAGATTCTGAAAGATAACAAAGGAACAGATAATTTGTATTTCATGTTTTATGTGTAGTAGGGAATCAAAACACACTATATGGTGGCCTTAGTTAGAGGGCTGACGGTTTCACATATTTTTGTAAGTAAGTTTCACAGTTTTGATAAAGATGAGACTACCAGTGTTACAGTGAAACTGGTCACAATATACTATTGTTAGAGAAACTGTAAGCGACAGGAGATTTACTTAAAGCTTCTCAGTGGTTCCTACTTGAATTCTAGTTCCTTCTTCATTCATATCCTGGATGATGGAATAGGAAGTATGCTTATTGCATTGTCCTAGTATAAACTGCAAGAGTACTGGCAGTCCATATTATAATTCAAAATAATTTTAACAACAGGGGGAAACATTATTTTTAAATGAATGATTCAATTCAAAAAAGGCAATTACAGTCTTCTACTTTTGGATTGTAATTTCAGGTACATGAATACAGAGATAGAAGTTCTACATGAGTTGATTAAATAGCAACTCAATATCAAAGGATATGAGGATAATCCTCAGCAGATCATAAGCCACACATCAATCAGTGGTGTCAGCTTGCTTTAAAGGAGAGCACTGCACATCATGCTGGGGTATGTAAATGAAATACAGCTCACAAGAGATGCTAGGTAATTCTTCTGCTTTGTTCCTTGTACATGAAACCTTAGCTGGAGTATAGTAACCTCTTCTGAGAAGGCTTTGGAGCCATCAAGAAAGCTACACGGCAACAATTCAAATAGTTCAGAGGAGAAAAATCAATTTAATCAGAGATATAGATAGTTTTTATAGCGAGGGGAAATGCTACAATTTGGGATTGGTTGTCTGAAAGAATACCAAAGACTGAAGAATAATTAAATCTGTAAAATACTGATTGAAAATGAGAAGTAGTTGCCAGTTCTCTGTGTTAGAGATAATAGGACAATACATAATTAATAGGTTTAAATAACATTTTAATTTGCACATTAAAATAATAAATAAAATGATAGATTAATACAGGCCAGTTTCAGAGTCTGTGAATTCTCTATTGTAGAAAATCTTTCTGAACTAGAAAACATCTTGCAAATAAGTATACTTCATATGTTGAAGCAAAGAAGTGGACCAAGGACCTCTGAGATCCCTTCCAGCTCGGTTCTGTAATTCTATACTGACTAATTTAAATGCTGAGAGTTTATAATATTTATTTTTTTTTATTAATATTATGCAAATTACCATAAAAAAGAAGTGTTAGAGCAAATTTCTGGTATAATGACACTCAAAGAAAAAGAGAAACTGACAGTTATTTCCCCAAAGAGCAGGTTTTTAAGTTGCCTAATTGATCTAGCTTTGCAAAGACTTATAATTAAATCTTAGGGCAAATATATGCATTCAAATCCTGTTAGAAAATAATGGGATTCAGATGTATAATTTCTCAACTCCTACACACAGCTTTGAAAATACCCTGAAGTCTAAACAGAAAGGTACCCACAGTGACAAAAGCAGAGTTTAAAAACAAACATTAAGCAATTTTATATCTGTTCACAAAACAAAATGCCACATTTTATAAAGACCTGCTCTAGATGTAGAAAGAAGGGGGGCTACTTTCAGATCTGAGTCTCTTTCTCAACAACCAGACAAACTCAATAAGCTGAATCTGCCCTGAAGCGCAGGACACAAACCTTAGCAGTCACTCTTCAGTTCAGTGGGAGACCTAGCCCACCTCTGGTTGTTAATTAAAATGATTGATTAGCTCTGTTTAGCATAAAATAAATTTCAGTACTGTAGAAAACATTGAAATATCAAAAAATGTCACTGCTCTTGTACTATCATGGTTCTCTGATTGAACCGATCTCACATATACTGTTGAATGGCATGAAGCCATAGAAATTAATCTTAAGTGTTTGAGCAATCTGATGTTTACATTAATTAAATCATCTAATTAAGCAAGCAATTAAAAGCTTGCAATATTAACAAGTAATTGTAAAATAAGCGTTTTTTGAAGTTTGTCCATAAGTTTACATTATAGACATTTTAATGAATTTCCTAAATGTACTGACATATTACATAAATTAGAATCAAACTGAAAATATGGAAAAAGCCCTGGACAACACTAATTCAATCTTCTTAAGCATTCATGAACAGCTTAAAATAATTCTTATTGATTTACCTGATTACATCTGCTTCTTAATCAAAATGGAATACTTAATTGCAGGTTTTATTGGCAGTTATAATACAAAATGTTATGTAGATAATTGGTAGCTATAGAACTATTGATACAATAAGACTTAAAAATACTATATACAGCTTTTTAAAGCTTTGATGTTTGAAAATTACTTTATTTGGGTCACAATATTGAATATTACAGCACAATTATCAACAATTTATCCTACAGTTTAAAGCTTTCATCTTAGTCCTTTGATAATTTTAAATCAACAAGAGATTCATTACATCATGTAAAAAAATCTGTTTGTGCATCTTTTATGTCATGGGAAGGGATCATAGTTCTGTGTGCTAATGAAGAAATTATAAGGTATTGATTTGATGAAAAAAAGCAAACCCTGCCTAATCTTTCTTCCTCAGCTAACTCATTTTCCTCTTACTTCTGCACTGCCTCTTATGTATTCAAGAATAAATAGAACCTATTTGTATTCTTTTCTTCTTTGGAAGTTGAGCAAGTGGCCTGTTGTTGGCATGATGTACGTCCCTTTCTATAAGAAATTGAAGAACGAGAAAGTAGCTGCATATAAACCAAATCTTTTTAGAAAGCATTATATAGAATTTACTTAGTTGGACCTTTATTTCCAAATAATGGAATGGGATGGTCAGGAGACGTTCCTCAAGTTTTTCCAACATTTGTTGGGCAAATGTTATTACAGTCTACAAAAAGGGCATAAGGGAAGAGCCATCAAACTACATTCTAACCTCATCTCCTGGAAAAATTATGAAGAATATGAGTTCATAAAGGGAAAGTATTGTTTAAATAATTTTAGATATGTCTATTATAGGATCACCCACTTCATGCACGAGGGGAAGGCAATGTTTATAGTTTTTTTGCATGCCTTCCTAAGGTGTTTGATGCTGTGCATCACAGCATCCTGCTGAGGGCTCAGGATGCTCTAGGTGAAGAAATCTCTGAAGGGCAGAGCTCAGAGGGCTGTGGTGAATGAAGCTACATATGACTAGTCACTAGTGATATTTCTCAAGGTGCAGTTCCAGGGCCAGTCCTGTTCAATCTGTTTATCAGTGATCTGGATGCAGGAATTGAACGTACCATTAATGAGTTTGCTGGTGATCCCAAATGGGGAGTTATTCTTACCTTTCTTGAGGGACAGGACAGGAGTCCAAATGGCAGATTCTAGGATGGAGACAAATATAAATGAGGAGAACACGGCTGGAGAGTAGCCCTGCAGAAAGGGACCTGGGAGTGCTGATTAACAGAAGCTCAGTGTGAGTCAGCAGTGTGTGCCCTGGTGGCCCAGAGGGAAACACTGTGTGCCCTGTCAGTCCTGGAGTGTCATTCCATCCAACACAGCATCAGCAGCCAGGCCAAAGAAGTGATTATCCCACTGTATTCAGACTTGGTGTGGCCTCACCTTGAGTACTGTGTGCTGCTCTGGGCCTCCCAGTTCAAAAAGAGTGTTTAAGTCCTTGAATACCTCCAGAGGAGGCTAAAGATGCTGGTAAAAGGGCTGGAATGAATATCTTATGAGCAGCTGCTGAGGACTTCAAGATCTTCTATTTTGGACCAGAGAAGGATAAGATAATTACTCTCTGCAGCTTCCTGAGGAGGTGAAAAGAAGAGAAAAGGGCTAATCCATCCTCCCTTGTAGGGACAGGTAGGGCCTGAGGGAATGGTTCAAATCATTATTAATGGCAAGAGGAGACTTAGTCTGGATAGCAGGAAGCATTTATTTACCAAGAGGATGGTCAAACACTTGGACAGGCTTCCTAGCAAGATGGTCGATGCCTCAAGCCTGTCCATGTTTAAAACACATTTGGACAATACCCTAACAACGTAGCCTGAAGTGGTCAGCCACTTGGACTTTATAATTGTTGAAGGTTTCTTCCAACTAAGGTATTTTTTTCTATTCTATTTGGATCTTGAGATGAAAGCATGCCCTCCTACCATTTTCCTTAAAACACAGTCAGATAAACCCCTTACAGAAAAGTTTGTAGCACAAAACCCTGTGTGGTTTCACAGTAAAATACTTAAACAGCAGAGCAGTAGTATGTGAAGTGATAGCTTTGTATCCTAATTGTACTGCTGTGTAGTTGACATGGGACCTTACTGACTAATACTGTCCCTGTGAACTGTAATCTGAAGTAGTCATTGCATATTGTGAATGGAACAAAAATTTAGGTTTATGGATCATGCATATGGCAGGACAGTGTGTAGAGTTGCAGGAGCTACAAGCCTGCCTGCTGAGGGTCATTTCTCCTTTCTTCCTGTGAATCTTACTTTGGCTGATGCCTCTCTTCTTCATCTGTAAAATGGAAATCAGAAAAAAACAGGATATAATGGAAAGTGAGAAGGGGTAGGAGGACCAATGTGTGACTGCCCAGGAAAGACAGTTGTCTTATGCATTTCTTGAGTTCTTGTCTAGGAAAGATTAAATATGAATTTTATTAATTCTTTCACTATGAAGAATTTCACAGGAGGTTTTACATTCTCCTCTATTTTGCCCCTTTTTTTTTTTTTCCTCACCACTTTTCCTGAGAGAAACTGTGCACTGGCTAATTCTTTAAAAAGAAAGAACTGTGTTTGGATCATAGCTCTCAGAACATACAAAATTCCTTTGTCTCACTAAAAAAAAGTATTTTTGTAATTAAATCATATAAATAAACAGACTTTATTAGCTAAAGATTGATATAATGGTTTCATTTCTAACAAGGAAGCTGAGCTTATAGCCATAATATCTTCAATGTAAAAGAATTGCAATAAAATACTGGAAGAAACAGATTCTTTGAAAAGAATTTGCTATTGATTTATTCAAACTGTTAACACTAAAAGCAAGGAATCTGTATCAAAACATTTTGAAGGATGCTATATTTTAGAATAAGACTTCTAAAGGGCTACATATATTATAGTTAGTCATGGTTGTGGATAACTGTCAGTACTGTATCTTTCAATGAATTTCAATCTGTGTCACTCATACTGCAGATAACTGCTATGCTAATGGTTTTTATAGGAATTTGTTCTGTGCTTTCCTCCTGAAATTTTATTTTGGCTTTGAGAAACTTTTCAGAATGAGAATTTAATGGAAGGAAAATAAGTACTTGCAAAGTAGTTCATTTTTCAGGTATTAAAATAAAAAAAAAACCCTACCATGAAAAAACAATATGACAAATTTTAGTCCGGGTTGGATGGAGGCCTCAGCAATGTCTAGAGGAAGGTGTCCCTGTCCACAGCAAGGAGTTAGAACTAGCTGATGATTAAGACCCCTTCAAACCCGACTCATTCTATGATTCTATGAAATAAAACCCTTGCTCAAACTTAGTGAATACACATGGAAATGTCAACAAGCAAACAGGTTCTGGAAGAGGTACACTTTTTAAATGTCAGACAGTTCTCATGCACGTTTAACAATAACAAGCATTCTTACATGACAGAAGAAGCTCCATAGTTTCCAAGAATGTTAGAGCTCCACTTGGACATGCCTGGCACCTAAACCAAATTGTCAGGCTTCTGCACCGTTCTGCATTAAAGATAATGTTACTTATACTTCTGGCAGTGTAAATAAATCAACCCTCTGCAACTGTTTCTTAAAAGTTGGAAAAACTTAGATCTGCTTATTAAATCTGTGAATCATCCTGTCTCTTTCATGCTAATCACATCAGGTAGAAAGAGATCAGTGTTGTGAAAGCTGAAAAAAACCCTCACCTTATAAAGTGATACTAATTAAATATTTAAAAGGTGACTCTCAATATGAACCAAGATAGCTTGGATCGTAGTTCAAAAACGACACAACATTTTGTTTTACAGTACTGTTAATTAATGCCTTTGGAATAATACTTAGGAATAGATGATGAGAAAGAGAAATTGAAAAGATATTACTTAACATGAAATTTGCTACATTGTTATTATTGTCAGAGCTGCAGAATAGATTTTTCATTTGACACTTGTGAAAAACATTTTAAACTTGAAAACAATTTAACTTGAGCTATATGTGGTGTGTAACCTGCTTTGTCAACAGAAGGCAATGGGATCCATTTTATTGACTGGTAAATATTTTCACTTGTGTGTCTGCCCTCATAGGGATTTATCATACTGTTTCAGACCTTTTTGTACAGGGTAAAGCTTTTACAACTCTCTCTGCTCAGAGGAGATGTATTGATTATGCAAACATGCTAAATGTTGCTCACAGTTACAGGGATTCGATAGTAATAGCAAATATTGGTTGTTTAGTTGGGCTGATCTTTCAGTAAAGATCCGATGAAACTTTAAATGTTGGGGCTACTTTAAAGTGATTTATTTCAAAACCAGATAATGAAATGTAGTTCTGACTACAGACTGAACTTTATAAATTGACATCATATCCCATTTATATACCTTATAAATTGAAAACAGTTATTTTATTTCTTGAATTATTTCTAAATGTTGTCTGGCATTTCTTTTTAAATATGAATTTTTCTACTTGACTGAAACTCTTATCTTTGGATATAATGTTTCTACTCTATTTGACACACAGTGACATTTAGAGGAGATAAATATCAGGATTCTTAATAATTTAATAGAATAATTTTGGTATCTCCGTGTTGTCAGCATTTGAGGGATTCATACTGCCAGCTAGGGGGAATTTTGTCTGCACATTTCGATGGTGTACAGAAAATAATGTCAAGTGTAAAGATTTCTCCAGTTTAAGGAAAAAAAAAAAAAAAAGAAAAGAGAAAGGGAACCTTCCAGAATGGTTGCCTTTAAAAGTACAAACCAGATTTCTTTGTTTAAGGATATTGTCCTAACACTGGGTTTTACCATTTTATCAATTATATTACCAAATTATCCAGGAATCATTTATTTATAATTTTTTTTTTTAAAATCTGCAGACAAAATAGAAGGGATAGAAATTTTTAATATCCTATTTAAGAAATATTATATAAGAGAACAAAACACTCAAAACTGTCTTGAAAATTTTTGGTTGTTTTGGGTTTTTTTTTTCATTCTTTGCCAAAACACAGGGCAATACAGTTTTTCACCTGTGAGTCTTAAAGCTGACTGTTTCAAAAATTAAATAACTCTTTTGAAATTCAGAAGCTTTGGAAGTTACAAATATTTTTAAACAATAGACAGACATTCATTTCAGTACGTCTTTTTCCCCAGTAGTGTCATGGTATAAATCCTTTATAGCCTCATTGTACTACATCCAAAAGCTCTCTATCATTGATTTCTTTATCCTGTTGACATTTGTACTTATTGTCTGGAAGTATGAATTGTCTAAGAAGTCTCAAGATGTGTAAGTTTTCTGATTACAGATGTACAACTGAGCACGATTCTTTTTAGCGTATTTTTTTCCACCTGCATATTAAATTTATTACCACAGAAGAGGTGAGTTTATTTAAATTGGCCCCAGGTGGATTATAACTAAGACTAACAAAAACAAATCTAGGATATATAGTAAGTAATTGCAAAATATCTCAGATCTCATACTCTCCCCAGTGTGAGAAGTTCTTCATAAGAACAAATTGTAGCATTCTGTAAGGTTTTATTTAAAGTCCTACCACAAGTCAACATTATTTCTTCACTAATATTTATAATTTACAATACAGTGCTGTATTGTAACAGCATGCATATCTTTTGACTCTAGTTTGAGACATCAATTCCACCTATACAAATGTATAGGTGCGATTTTATAATATATACCAGCAAGCAATGAAGCTTGTTGTAAAGTTAAACATAGGAATCCACAAAGATTCATAAAGGGTAGAACATAAGCACTCATCTACATATACATTATCATGGCTGATGCCCTAGTAGTACTGCTGATTTCAACAAAATATGTCATTAAGAATTTCATTCATATATTGTTAGAAGTATAAACAAATGCCACTCCTTGTAAGCATGTACAATTGCGAGGTAAAGTTAGAAACGCATGTGCTGTCTAGAATATTGCAGGTGGTTTTCTGTGGGTGGTTTTTTTTTTGTCTTCCTTTAATATTAATTTCCAATATAGAATTTAATTTTATGGTAAATGTACACCTCAACTTTAAAATGTGGGGGTTTTTTCTCTAAAGCTGAACAACCCTGCACAAATTATTTGACTCGGAAGTAACTATAATTATGGAAATGTTAGGGCGGTTACAAGATGACAACTTGTGCTGCCTGCTGCTGTTAGTTGGAAAACAATTGTCACCTTATTATTTTGTGCTGCTTGAGGCCAGGCATTGCACACTCTTGACTCCTGTGGGCTTCCACAGTGGGTGTGGAAGCACATTGCTGCTGTGGTTTGAGCCAATACTATAGTGAAAAGACTAATATAAGTATTACACTGTTCTCTAAACACTTGGATTTGAAATCTCCATGTTCTTGAAGTTCTTGTTCAAATGAGCATGAGTTTGGCTAGAGGAATGGTTGCAAGAGAGTTTTAAGATGGGATAGCTCTTTGAGTCTACCATATCCTGAATTTTTATGCAAAGCTGCAATTTTCTTATCTTTTGAGTTTTAAACTTTTTTCCTGCAGCCTACCTGCTTATGACACACAAGAGACAGAAGGCCATGTTGAGTCATTATGTGGTAAGTATGTCTTCACCATGATGCAGCCAACAGAAGTAAAATTTTCTTTGTAATCAAGATTTGTGTGCATGCAGCAGTATGGCATTTTTAGAGATTCCTTTTTGCTTCATCAGGATACATCTGAAAGAAGTTAAATTCCTTTTTGTAATATGTTAATAGCACCAAATGAGCACCATGCCACCAGTGATACGTTTAGTGTCTTCAAAGTTACAGCCCACAAGAAAACCAGCTTGAGATTAAGTTCTTCAGTATAGTATTACTGATATTTTTAAGTACAAGAACTTGACTGTGATTCCAGGAGGATGTAGAAAATAATAATACAGACCACATTTATACTAGAACATTCCTTTTAATTTATTGTTATTTTTGTTACATTTGCCATTGCAGTATTTGAGGAAGGCCATATCATGTAAATATGTTGCAGAAAAATTACTCTGTTCAAATGAAGGGTAAAATAAGCTGGGATTTATTGTTGTTGTTGTTGTTGTTGTTATTATTATTATATTCAAAATAAAACTAGGATTATTTTACAACGATTTTGAAAGCACAGAATTTTCAAGCCAAGTCTTAAAGTAATTATACTCTATCTGGCATCATATGAACTGCCAAGATAGGTCCTCATACTGAACAGAAGCAAAATGGCAAATCTAATCAATCACCTGTTGTTTACGGAGAAGAAATCACAGATACTACTAAAACATTCAGTTTACATATCTACCAGCTAAACACAATTCTAATAATTAATGTGTCTAAAATAGTATCCAAAAGACCAATAATCAAGACTGTGTCCTGATATATTGCAGCATCCAGGTTAGTGTCTTTCTGACAGCAAGGATTCTTAGTCATTTGAAGAACAGTAAGAGAGGGTATGCAGAATAAGTCCTACACTTTGCAAAATAAATAAAATGACATGATTTTTGATATTTATTTCCAGTTAAATAGCTCATACCTCTAGTTGATTGTAAACCAGTGGAAAACCCTGGAAGAAGCAATTCTTCTAAGTTACATTTCCTCTTTGTAGAGAATTTACATCACTAAAATTTCATATATATGTGAAATCACAGAACTAGAAGAAGCACTTGTAGACTTACCATATTTACTACAGAAACTAGCTCTTACTTTTGCCAGTTCTCCTACTTCTTGTCTACCACCCTGTCCTGAAGACTTTTTTTTTTTTACAAGTGACTCTTTAGACTTTTATTGTGAAATGAAATATAGAGGTTCACTGTTGGTGAGGAATATATTCAGTGCAGGTAGCTCAGGGTGCAGCTGCAGGCTGAGCTCTGGGTGGGAGCCCCAGGCAAGGGGCCATGAAATGCTGACCCTGTGCAAAACAAAGGTCCTGGGACCTGTGGCCCAGCCTTGGGACTGGGGTCTCAGAGACACGGCAGGAGCCAAGGACATCAGACCTTCCTGAGCTTAGACTGGGAAGGTATAAAAGCCCAGGGTTTCCTTTTTTTGGGGTCCTCCTCAGAGGCACCAGCTTGAGCTGATATTTTTTAATTTAGTTATTGCACCAAGATTAAATTATTTTAAGGACTGAGATGTCTGAGATTCTGCTATGGGCAATCTAAGGTCAAAGGAAACTGCTCTGCCTGTGAGTTTAGGGAGCCAATCAGGGCACCTGTCAGCTCACTGAAGCTACCCACTGTGAAAGTGCTGCAGTCCCAGCCCAGGCAGTGAAGGTGTGACTGCCAGATTGGCTCGTGGATGATCAGACAGGGAAGTTTTCCTAAGAACACTCATAGACATGAATCCAGTCCTGCCTTAGTTTAGGCACAGCAAAGATCAAAAGAATCAGTATATATGTGCTGGAGACCTGCTGATAATATGTATTAACGATAATATATTAATATTAAGTGTGTTAGAGGAAGCGCTTTGGAGGGCATAACCATGGTTAATTTACTGTATGTTCTGCAGTGCTCTTCATTTACAGAAAAAAATACTGCCCTTGAAATTTCTTGTATTTGGTATGTCTATTTAGGATTTAATTCTGACCTATTTACATGTGTAACTTTCAGCTACTTTCTATTCTAGCATATGGATGATGCAGTATCTCATAGCTCTGTGCAGCAAAGCTCAATACTTGGCTCAGTAATTCACATCCCACTTTCAAAACTTCCCATAAACTTGTCTGAAATACACCACAGAAACACAAAGTAGGCCATTGCTTACTACTGTGGGAAATCCCATCATCTTCAATGAAACTATTCATACAGGTACAAGTAGCATTTCCCGGTCTTATGTTGAACCATAAATTCTTAAATTTGCAAGCCTTAAAGACGAAAAGTGCAACATAAGTAAGACCAGTTAATACTACTTTATCATCACCACATTCTTATGGACAGGGTTTTTTTATGTCTATGTGTATTACACACAGTTACATACATGTGTATGACCCTTTTATCTTTAAGAGATGCTCAATTGTATTAGAAATTAGAGAAAGAATACTTGCCAAGTTTTCCTACAAATAGGCAAGATGAGAAATACTAGATTTCCTAGTTCTTAAAGTAGCAATTTTTGTTGAAAGGAAACAACTGCTTTAGCTTTGAAAACAACTCAAAAGCCAAAGTGATCAAGACAATTTATTGTCTCTTCCAGTCTTCTTCTCACTCTGCCAAAGTGTATTTGACAGAGGAGCTTCTGTGCCAACCACATAAATACTGGGAATGGAATTACACTCACAGTTGTTATCAGTCACTGTGAATCAATGGGGGAAAATGCTTTGTGTAAATCTCAAAATGTTGTCCTCCATTTCCATTTCTCTTTTGCTTTAGTAGAAATGGAGAATGTGAAAGATGTCCAATGAAGTTTGAGTGGGATCTGTAAGCAAGAATGGCGAACTAGCAACAGAAGCCAAAAGAACTTGTTGGTGGTTTTTCTGAAGATTTTCATGTGCTTCACAGATCTTTCTGGAACAGAATACTATAAATTATGTGACCTGTATGATAAAACCATGAAATATAAGATAAAGATTATGTATAAAAAAACCCCAACAAAAACCCCCAAAACCACCTCATTTGAAAAGGCTCAAACAATGAAAATTATAATTTGTTTTCAGAGAAAATTCTTAGAATTTGACTGGTTTTAATTTTAGGGATACAAAAGTTGGCTTTATGAATGCTGCATTAATTTCAAGCCTCAAAATCGTTCATTCTCCCTTGGCAAAAATGTTACATATTCTTTTTATTCTACTTTCTCTCTTTACTGATTTACATTTCCTTTAGTTTGATTTCTCTATATTTTACTGTTATCTAAAGAGAGATCACTACTGGACATAGTATCTATAACATGAAGATGTTTCCTGCAGTACTTTACTTTCTTACATCAAGGTTTTGGTGAGGTGATATAGTAACTACTCTACCATGTCAGTAAAGAGTAATGGAGAAGTCACCACTTGTCATTATAATATCAAATTATGAAGACGTGAAGATTGCTCCTGGAGAAGAAAAAAGAATTCTGCGGTCTTTCCAAAATACAATGGTTTTAGGCAAGAGTCACATCCCAAATCACACAGCAAGACATGCCTTGAATTTCTGGACTGTATTACCTGACTTACCACATCCAAATGCCTGAATATTTGGATAGGAGAAAATATTGGTAAGCTCGTTTTATCTACTGTGCTCTGGAAAACCTGTGGAAGTCTGTAACGAGATGTCCTTTGCCTCTTGGTTGGGAAAAGGAGGAGGAAACCCTCTTTCCTGCTGGTGAACCAGTTCCACTGATGGTTTCTACTCTCTTTTGAGAAGGTAGAAGATGGGTGTCGTCTCTTTTCTCTCATGGTCTTTTCACGACCCCTGCCAGATGAGAAGAAACAAATAAAGTCAAATAGTGAGAGTATATTTTTGACATTTTTCATTTTATTCAGAGGATAATGTTAACCCAAAGACTGGGAAGAAAAATGAGGAACATTTGGAGAACTATACATTTCCTAGCCACACTTTTCCTGCTGTTGTTTTTTTTGCTTGATTTTCACTTTTCATCACTCAGTGGAAAAGCAAAGAGTTGGGAAGATGGACGATAAAAGGAAGGCTACATCTGCTGTTAACCAAGAGGAGAAAGAGAAAAAGGAGTCCCTCTATTGTGGCCACACAGAAAGTGATAAACATTGCTACAGGAGTCACTGTTTGTTCAAGATTCTGCTCCCTTTCAGCTGATAGGATTGACTTTTTTCAAAGCCAAATCACTGTTGTGTTGCTAGATCTGTAAGCAAGCCTTAGATGCTTTGTATTAGCTGTTTGCATTTGTAGCAAAATAGGCCTGCTAAGTATGAGGATCTGTCAAGACTAATCTTGTAATGTGTATGTCACTTTCATTGTTTTCCAAGCATTTTTACTTTTATGTATATAGAGAAAAAGAAGTTGGAAATCTCTAATTAAAATATTAGGTACTCTTCCAACCTCTCCACCTCAATTATAACAAAATAATGTTTCTAAAAGTCAAGTAAGAAAGAAAGGTATCTTCCCTCTATACGACATGCACTATTATTTGATAAAAACTACATTTTTTCATATGGTCTAGTCACTATTGTCACAATATTTGAATTTCTATTTCTTGTCATCTTTCATAATTTTTTTTTTCCTCCCATATTATGGTGGATGCTGACTTACATCTTTGTTTGATTCAGTTTAAAGACTTTAAACTCATTTCAGCATATGTTGCCCATGGAATACGTGCTTATGGCTTGTTGCTGGAATAGGAGGTCATTTCTCACAAGTCACTTTTACTTTTAAGGTTGGTTTCCTCCATAGACAAATAGGTTTGAACTTAAATCAAGATTTTTAGCACCACAAGAGGGTAACAGCATGTAATTACCCAGCAGACTTATGAGATCTGAAAGCATTAAATGTCACAGATATTTTCGGAACATACGCTCCTACAGTGTCCATTTTGTGTTCCGAATTGATTTCAACAGCACAAGGAGTGCTCTCCCATGGCAGTGAGCACTTACTGATTTACTCAGAATTTCTCATGACATCCTTCATCAGTGAGGAACAGTGAGTGAGAAATTCCAGTTCTGCTCTCATTGCCATACTTGCTGTGTTGCCCATGAAACAGAGTGCTCCACCTGGAAGGGAAAATATCTGCCATGTGAAAACTACATAGAAATCTTAAAAGCCATGTATGACTACGTCTGCTGGTCCAATGTCACAACTCCCTGGTATCTTCAGGACAGTAAAAGCCCTTCTTTCATGAGCAACTTGATGATAATTTCCAATACTACAGGCTTTTATTTCACCTTGCAGTTAGTCCAGAGTAGTTTCAGCTGTCTGAAAAGAAGAGAGCAGATGTGGCATTTCAGGAGCAATCTCTTAGCCACAGAACAGGAATAGAAGAAAGTAATGAAGAATTGAAAACAAACAAAGTGACCTTCAAAATTTTTTTCCTGTCAGTAGAAGCAGGCTGTGTGCCTCCTTCTCAAACAGTTGCTAGAATTTCAGTGCGGTCTTGCAAATTGGAATAGAAATTTGCATCCAGCAAGCACAGTATGACTAATTTTATAAACTCAACTGGAGACAACACCCATTTAGTAAAGTGCCTAGTAATATCAGATTGGTGATTTGTGTACCTGTTTAGGGGGCATAGTGGCAGAATCTGAAAGCACTCCATATGACTTCAGAGGTATGATAAACTGGGTGCAGGAAGTGTCCTGTTATACATAGGTATCTAATCATGCTGGCCTGTGAAAAATAGCCAGGTACACTGATAAATATTCCTTGTTCCCTTCCCCAGGAAGCAAACTAAGTTATGAGGTTAACATAACAAGCACAAAAGGTATACTGTGACCTTTCAATACAACTGTTTCACAAGGAACTATTTGTTAACTGCCACTGGGATTGAGTGCTCCAGAGCGTGTTAAGCCTTGCCAGCCCACTGGATTCACTTCCCTGCATCAGAGGCTGAACATGACAAATTCGCCTATCAATGTATTCCTTGGAGCTACATGTGTTTCTGTATTTTCAGGATCAGCAACCTTGTTACGTAAGAAGTTATGGGAACTATGTATACTGGGTGTTGTAACAAACTATTGTTGCAATATAAGGTTGAATGTTTCATTTATTTATACATTTTGGGAAGAAGTGAGGACAATTTATATTTTAAACAGCTTGGCTATAAATATACCAATATGCTAAGATAAATGGTTAAAAACAGTGGTTATAAATTTTGTTTTGGCATTGCAGTAAATTGTGTATATCCTTCCTGAATGTATGCGTGAATTAGCATTTTTATGTATTCATAATGTGACCTTTACATTTTAAACTTTCTTTAGGAAATAGTCTGCCTGGTATCTGTTTAGATTTCACAAAGTCCTTACTGAGATGTAAATATGTGAGGTATCTGTCCTCTAATATTTAATACAATAGTTTGTGCAATCCTAGAAATCCTTCAAAATTTTCTATCAATGCTCTTTTTGACT
>VWYN01013974.1:95995-126261 GCA_013400075.1 Hippolais icterina | reverse complement strand
AAAAAAAGTTTTTGGGAGGGAAAAAGAGAAAGAGGTGCATCCAACAAAAATACTGGGTTTTTTTCCCTTTTTTCCCCATTCCCAGTCAATTTGGCAATGAGTTGTTCAGATGCACAAATGGTTGAGTCCTCTTTTGTTTGTCTTCCATTGGTGGGTGTGTGTGGAGCAAATCCAGGGCCTTTTCCATGTCCTCACATGAAAGCACTCAGAAAGTGCACTTTTCACAGAACATTTACAAATGAAAACAGGTAACTGTACTGGACATAAATTTCCTCACTTGATGCCATAAATCTGTCACAGAAAGATAATTGGGCTCATATTTATCTTTAGTGATATTACAGTAAGCATCTTGAAAAAAAATGGAGATTCAACAGACCCTCATTTAAGCATCTGTTGAGCAACTAAATGGGAAGCAAATACAGAGATATGTTGTGTTGTTGCTTTTGTGGTTTCTTTTGTGTGGGTTTTTTTTTTGTTGTTAACGACTTAAAATTCTTTGCTATACTAAAAAGGGCTATGTTATGAGTGTTGGTATTTGTGTTACATGTGGAATGCATTTGAAAGGTCACGTGTTACCGACGAGCTCATTGTTTATAATTAAGAAATATTTGACAAACTGTGAACAAATACTTATTTATTTTCAGAATATTAGCTAAAACATTAATTATTTTCACCTATTAGAGCATCCTAATGAGGAACTAATATTAATTCATCCAACAAAGTTCACTTTTATTTGAGACACTCACCAAGTTAATTACTAGACTCCCTTCATTAACATTTCAAATCTCATTAAAATGTAAATGGGAAAATTTTTTTTTTTGCATATTAGAGGGTATTTATTGGCATTCATCATAGTAAGTACTTTGGTCTTCATTAATTATAAAGAATATAATAAATAGTCATTTACTTTTGTGAAAACAGCTGGTTAAAGGTTGTCGTACTTATGCTTTTTAGCATAACAATCAAAATGGATGATTCTTTGTATAGACACTATTAATTCTCAGCACTGCACTAGATGGTGTGCAAAGTGGAGGGGACTGTAACAAGGGTTCCTGTTCATCATGCAGCTCTGTATGTGCAAGGGAAGTACCTGGAAGTAAAGGACTTTTCCTAACAAAAAGATACCATTCTGCAAATTTCCTACCACAATTGAGATGGGCAAGGTTATCATAGGCCCATATTTCACCAGGCTCTGATGAATACACTCTACTTGTAAAAAAGTAGTTCAGAAAATTAAAAAACAAAACCAAACCAAACCAAAAAAACCAAAACCAGATCTGTTGAACTGTTGTCATAAAGATGCCCTTTACATTATTCCTCCCCTTGCTCCTGGCCCCCACCTCCCCCCCAAAATTAATAGGTAATGGTGAGAAACTATTTAATCTCTACTATATATTTGCAGCTCTTTCTTGTTTTTGAGACTTCCATGGTTGGGAACATAGGGCCACAGAGAGGCCAGGACTAGATAAGGGCCAAGTGTAGCTAAAGGTCATAGATAGTAGAGATTGTCTGGGTTCTGGTACTAAACTGGGAAAGAGAACACAATCACCAGCTCCAATAATTTGGACACAAAGAGTCTCATTTTGTGGGTTCTGGCCCTGGGTGTAGGTATTTTACTGTCCACCTATTTGACAAGCTTTTAAAGGAAATGTACATCAAATTTTCCGTCTTGATCGGATCATGTGAGATTTGATTTGCATGCTCAAACTTAACAGGCTTCTAAAAGAAACTTTTCTGCTATCATTCTAATATAATAAAGAAACAGGATTTATGTATAATATATATAATGCTTGACCTTCTCACACATTACCTTTTCCAGTCTTGCATGTATCAGATAATTCTGTATCAAAGCCAACCATATAAATATGGAGATGAAGGAAGAAGATGATAAAAACAATGAACTGAGACACAAAATTGTATTAAGACACATAATACTATCTTAGTAAAAGAGCATAAGATACTGCAACTAGTTTTATGCCTATGATAATTACTGAGGTATCAGCTTGAGAATTGAAGCATCTCTGGTAGGATTGGTTAAAATGATATTTCAATTAGTGGCTCAGGGTGTATGGCACTCAGTCACTGAGGGACCTACCATAGTTTCAACAACATATTGAAGATTCCCTCCCCTGAAGGAAGACTGTTGTTAGAGGGAAGGCATGAAGCTGATAATGAATTCCCCCAAGAATCTGTGGTAAAGAGATTTCACATCTTTGAAAGAATCCCACTGGTGCTCTCTCACTTGTACTTGGCAGGAAAAGTCACTAACTTCTCTAAGACAGTTTGGGAGTTGATGTGTTTGCAACTAAAAGGAATGGAGCAGAGAAAAATTTATTTTTCCACTCAGACTGAGTTTTCACTACTTGTTCTTGTTCTGCAGTAATCCTTTCTTTTCTTGTAACTTCACCAAAGAAAAAAGTAATTTGGTTGCTTGTACCTAGATATGGTGAAATATTTTTATCTGACATAATTTCAACAGCTATTATAGCCAGTAAAAATAAGGAAACCTAGTACACAATCAAGAAAGTTATTAAAATCATGCCATTAGTTTTGGTAATGAAGTTAAAGATCAGTTCACTTGTTTTTCAGCTAGATCTGTCTCCTTGTGCCAGACAGCTGCTTGCAGTAAATGGCAATAACCTCTATAAAGTGACACAAATGTTGCAATGACCACACTATTTTCATGTGTGAGCCTTCTAGGCAGATCAGATCTGGTGTGACTACATATAGATCTTGAAAAACCATTACGTGGACTTGCTTGAGGAAACATTAGCCCAGGAATTTCTGTGTTTCCCAGTCGGTCTGCAGTGCCTTACAAAATAGTATACAACTTCTTTGCATTATCCATTATGTACTCTTGCCAGATTCTTTGTCCCCTTTTTTACACTGAATAATTGACTTTTTTTCTTGTCTTCAAGATGAATCTTCTCCATAATTTTAAAGATAAGGTGTGCAAGTATTTTTTGCTTCTCCATTACTGAATAAGGTATAAATCCCAGGGGTATGTATCTGTATGCATATAAAGAGATATGTGAGATTGAAGAAAACATTTTTTTACAAATTACTAGGTTGTTGGGTGGGTTTTTTTCCCTTTTTTCAGTACACAGGAGATACTGGTGATGATTCATTCTGCTTGAAACAAAAAATCTTTAAAAAATTCTTGGTTAACACAAATGTTGGAAAACATATTGGCAACAAAATTCCTTCCTCCAGTTTATAGAAAAAAAAACATCTATTGGGTTTTTGGGGGTGGGTTTTTGTTTTTGTTGTTGTTTCATTTTTTATTATTAATGTGAGGTAAATGGCTACTTAAGCTACAAAAATTTGCCTAGGAAATGATGTTTAGAAGGATATGTAGAGGGATTCCCAGTCCCGAAGCCTAGCACAAGCTTCTGAGGCTTGAGCTCCCAGTTTCTGTAGCAAGGAACCTGAACACCCTGATTCCTTTAGTTCTTGTAACTCTGTAGGTCCTTCTAACCTGTAGTAAGGCTGAGAGACAATACTGCTGTGACTGTGTGCTCCTTGCCTGGTGGCATTGGATTTGTATGGTGGTTGCTCTAAGATAAAAGGAAAGGTCTCTCCGCCTCAAGAGGGCCACTCAGAAATGACTGATGTCCATGCATCAGGGCAAAATTTAAATTGGAGATATTAGAAATGCAACATTTTTCTCTTATAATAAATGACAACTTCTATAGCAATTGTCTTTTTTCTGAAAGTTGCCAGCTAGTTTTGCATCTAGCAGACCATCAGTAGCACAGTGTTGAGATGGTACAGTGTAATCAGTTAATAGCTGATAGAGAAATAAGAATTTGTGAAGAGCTGCTATAGAGAGGCTGTCAGAGACTGTTTTCTATGACTTGGGGAAAGAGTAACATCTGTTTGTTCTGGTTTTAATTTTCTTTCTTTTCATCTTCAGTATAATTCCTGAAAAAAAAAAGGTAGTTCTTTCTGATTTCTGATACAACCTATCATTTCAGATACAAAATGTCTGCCTTGAATTTCCAGCACTGTTACTGACCTGCAGTGGAAATTGGCGATCCTTTCTGTAAAGGGCATCCAGCATGATTTTGGAGCTTGACTACCTTTGTGCATTTGTCAGCAGTTTCTGCTTCTACCCAGCAATGGGCTGCTACACACAGCGACAACATCTTTCTCCCAGGCTTAGGCAGGGTTTTCCTCTTTGCTTTTTGATTAGAGGGCTTTTATGGTTCCTCAGCTTCCTCTGGGACACAACTCCCAGTACAGGGCTGTACTTTAAAGGCCATGACAGAATTCTTGATTTTAAAATAAATGTGATTTCCCTCTAGTCAAACTTTTCAATATCCTGACAGAGCCCAAGGATGTTAAAATAAAACATAACAGAAGGAGAATAAACTGCTTTATTCAGACAAGCAGGCTCTAGTGTAAAACCAAAACCAAAGTACTGAGTATTCACCTATCCTAATAAAAATAAGAATTGTATCAGATAACACAATAGAAATAACAACAGGAAAGATTTAAACCTATATTTTGAATGCTTACTTCTAAAAAGTCCTTTGCTATAAAGAAAATAAATGCTAGCATTTTTTAAAAGCAGCTGAAACATATTTTCTAATCAGCTCATAAAGAAAGGGAATAATGAAATGAAATTCAAATATAGTTTTGCTTATGTTGGTCTGTATTACATGCAGTATACACAACTTTGTTTTTGTTTGTAAAAGTGGATATGGTTACCCTTCCATCTGTCTGTCCTTACTAATATGACAAGGTTGACAGTTATCAGAAAATGTAGAAAATAGTAGGTAGAAGAGTGATAAACAAGAACAGACCATGAATTTTTATTCCTTAAAACATTCTGCATTTAATGGATCTAAGCAAGTTTCATTTTAAAGTATATTTTAGATGTTGACACCACTTATTATAGCAGCTGGTTCTTTGTCAAATTGGATGATATTCAAAACGGGATTATGTTGTTCTTTTTCTTCTTGCCATCTGTTGCTGTTATAGACATTTTTCAAGAAATAGTTTCTAAATTAATTAGGTCATATTGTAAATGTGTTCTTTTTATGAAATGTTTAAAATTAAAAGCATAAGGAAAATTATGGTGTAACTTAATTTGATAGTATAATTTAATTTCTATATAAATTTTCTATCCAAAAAAAATGAACAAGAAACATTTCTTTTTAGATACGTGTTGAACTGGCATAGGTTGTGACTTAATCTCAGAAGAAATCTGATTGCTTACAAACCTGTAATTCAGTCTGATATTTGAACACCAGGCAAATTATATAAAATTTAAAATTAAGTGCTGAAATATAGTAAAAGAAAAACAATGGAAAAATATGATCCTTAAATCTGCTTCTGTTATACAACCTGAATATTATTTCACATGTGCTTCAGCCTCATTGAGCAAAGTAGATAAATTGCTTTAGACCCTGAGCTCAGCAAATATTACCAGCACATGTGCTTCAAAGCATGCAAGTAGCTTGTTTTACCACACTCTACCTGACTTCAATTCCCACATAATTTAATTATTTTATGGATTGACTATAAAAATATACCAGAGAAGAAAATTACACAAGCAGAAAATTAGAGGGTTTTGTTTCTGTCTCTATCACAGCTAAATATTTTTTTCAAAAGGAGGGATGGGATAGTCTGGATATTTAGGGTCTGACCCTATATTTATTTCATTTTCTGAGAGTAATCTGAGACTAAAATGAAGCACAAAGATGCAGAAAATGTATGTGAACCTGTTGTAAAATACACTGTCATACTGCACAAATAAAGAAAGAGCCCAAATCAAGTCTGTGCTTTCTAGTTTTTAAACACTTGCCATGGTAACTTTAAGTATAGTTTTACAGTAATATTTGCAATATATATGAAAGGAGACAATATGTCTGAGCTGGAACCAGCTTCTTGGAACGATGTTCACATTGTATGCATGACTATGTGGCAAATCCCCTATGAGTTGTTACTCATTTGCAATACCTGATAAATGTGATAAATGCCATTAATGTACTCTCAAAAATTGATGCATGTTCCAGATGTTGGTCAATGTTCGGCAGCTAATTTTTTATTTTTTTTTTTTAACAAGCTGCAGACTAGGGGCAGAGACTCACACAATGGGCACACCTACAAAGAAGTTGGAATATGTTGTAAAGGTAAAAGGACCAGCCTGATCAATTACTCCTTTAGTCAGTATTTCCAGCCATGCTTCATTTAGTGAAACTACTGCTTCTGTAGCAGTAACTAACATTGCTTACCAATTAGTTTATATTAATTGCCGTAGTCCTTAGACAAGCATGGGCAGGCAACATCCTTCTAATTTCTGGCTAAAATTAATTTAAAGATGGGGTCGCTTTTGTCCTGCTTAAGTAATTATTTGACAACTGGTGAAATGCCAGATGAGTGTTGAGAGCACAGGAACTATGATAAGCCAGTAAATTATTGTGGTGAGTCTGACACTGTTGAAAATGAAGGACGATGGGAGAGAAACTCCTAGCAGCATCAACTCTGAACACCACCAGAACACAAATACCTTAGACTCACTTGCGAAGCCTATGTTCATTGATTACAGCCAGAATCCCAAAGGATTCATTGAAGTCTTGTGCTGCTAAGCAGAGAGTTTGGAAATGTAAAGTCGAGAGACCTGGATCCTACTATTCAGAGTTCAGGTAAAGACAGGTAAGCACTTAAGCCTTGAGATTTGAACTCCAAACAACCTAAAATTAAGAGTGTGTTGGGTCAGGCTCGGTCTCTTGCTCCCCGAACAACCCCCTCATGTAATTTCTGCCATACCTTGGTGAAACTGCAACTTTAAAGTGCTTTGTGGTTTTTCACTCCCATTCCTTCTGATGGAACACTGCTAAAGGAATTTATTACTCTTGTGGCTTTAAATCATGTTCCAATTATCAGCCTAAATTCCTCATGGCCAATTTATTCCCATTTGAGCTGTACCAATGTTGTTCTTTAGCTTAAAGAGCTCTCTCTCCCTGGAGTTTTATTGCCCCAATCTATTTATTAGATTTATTCACTTTAGTCTTTGTGTTGCTTGCTAATTTTCATTATGATAGCTTCCTTATTCCCCGATGATCTTACCAGGTTTTTTCTGTATCCTTACAGAGGTTTGATTTTTTTTTTCCTAACAAATGATCATCACTGTATACAAAAACGATATCAGCCTGTATTCTGAGGTCTGTAGGCGATACACAGAACAATCCTAATCAGCAGCCCTAATTTGAGCAGTAACATGAGATCTCAGCACTATATGACTATATGTGGTTATACTGATAATACAGCAAATATCTCAAGAGCTAGAGATAATGTGTCAGTCCACAACAATTTGGATTTTAGATGTATGCACGAGTTCATACTAATTCTTAACACTATCTTGAACAATGGCATAAAGACTTTCCTGTTAGGCTTGAAACAGAACACCTGATTCACTACTGAGTATAGTTTTGCATATATATATATATATATTCACACACAAATTATATATATGTAAGCAAAATACAAATAAACACACATATACATTAGATATATAATGAAAATTGCACTATTTAAGATGTTTGAATTTTCCTATCGCTAAATATTTTTTATTCACTAACACTTGTAATGGATGAGTTTAAAAATGTTTCTTATTTATCCACATATGTAGAGCCTTTCACATAATATTATTGAATTTTATTATATTTGACAGTGCTGGGTTAATGATTGGACTCAATGGTCTGAAAAGTCTTTTCTAACCTAAAGGATTCTATTATTCTCTGAACTGCATCCCATCTATATTACTTTAGTCTTCAAGGTCTTCTTGTTCTGTCTATGCGGTTTCCTCATCCCCTTTCCCACTGGAGAGAGCATTACAGCCTTATGTTGTCAGCACATTTTATTAGTCTGATTCTTTTTCTGTGCCATGGCCAACAGTAAAAATGCTAAAAATGATAAATATCAACCCTCAAACTTAAGAAACTGTCCTGGTCACCTCCTGTCAGCCAGTCAGCTGTCCTTTCGCCAAAATCTGACCCCATAGATACTTCTGTATTTTAGAACTCCTTTTCTAACCCCTAATTAATTAAAAAAAAAAAAAAATCCCATGAGGAGCCATATCAGGTAATTTTCTAAAGTCTGGGTTGGTTAGTTATATTACATTTCTCTTGTCACTGTATTGTCTACTGGGAGTCAATAGCATATTCACACTCTATTCCTTTCCTGTTGCTCATAAGAGTGAAGGCATTTTCATCATTCATATTAGATATCCTTTTGCTTTCTTAATAACTCTTGCTGTTACAGGTGTCTAGTGTTTTGGGAAGGATTTCTTATATTCCTGAAACATTTGGTGGACTCTGTTCTTTACATAAAATTACCTTACCAGTTCAAAACAATCAGATAAGAAGAGATAACCAGGCATAAAAGAAAACTATAGGTTTAAAATCTTCATTTGACTTTTCAAGGCTCAAGTATGTAGAGTTTCGAAGACTTTTGATCTCACTAAGGTGGGAAATAAGCATTTTTCAGACAGAATTAATCTTCGTAAAAAATCTTTTTGTTTTCAGAAACCTATCCTTTTATTTTAAGCTTTTTGAATCTATACTGCTAATTTTGTTTCTCTGGAAGAGCTTTTCCATCTGCAGTTGTATTGCTTTTTTCATGGCCTGGTTTTTGGTAGCAGGGGAACCATAGAGGTTAGTCCTGTGAGAAGCTGCTAGAAACTTCCACCACATTCAGAAAAACCAATCCCTGATGGCTCTGAAGATGGACCTGCTGCTGGCCAAGGCTGGGCCAATTAGAGATGGTGGTAACACCTCTGTGATAACACATTCAAGAAGAAAATCAAAACAAGGTTACACAGTTTTTCTTCTAGTCAGGGAAGAAGAGGAGGTGAGAACATGTGGAGGAAACCACACAGAGACACCAAGGTCAATGGAGAAGGTGGAGCAGGAGATGCTCCAGGTGCCAGAGCCAAGATTCCTCTGCAGGCTGTGGTGAGACCGCGGGAGACCGTGGTGAGGCAGCTGTGCCCCTGCAACTCGTGGGGATCCATAGGGGATGCAGAGATCCACCCACAGCCCATGGGGATCCATGGGGGATGCAGAGATCCACCCACAGCCCGTGGGGATCCATGGGGGATGCAGAGATCCATACACAGCTCGTGCGGATCCACAGGGATGCAGAGATCCATGCACAGCCCGTGGGGGAGGTGCCCATGCCAGAGCAGGTGATGCCTGGAGGAGGCTGTGATCCAGTGGGAGACCCAGCAGAGAGAGGGGCCCTGCTTCCAGGCTGGAGCAGCCTGTCCTTGGGGGACTGCCCCCTGTGGAAAGAGAGACCCACACTGCAGCAGTTCTGGGAGGACTATCTACTTGTGGGAGGGACTGACGCCAGTGAAACTCACAGAGAACTGTGTCCCCTTAGGACAGACCCCAAGGCCTCACAGGGAAGGACTCCTCTCCTAAAGCAGCAGAAGAAAATCTCATTGATGAACTGACCCCATTCCCTGTCCCCCTGCACTGTCAGTGGGAAGGAGGGAGGGGCTGGGGAGGAAAAGGTGTTTTAAGGGCTTATTTTACTTCTCATTATTGTCCTCTGATTCTTTTAGTAATAAATTCATTTTGCAATTTTACATTGAGCCTGTTTTGCTCTTGAAGTGTTTTCTCCTAGTCCTTATCGCCACTCATTAACCCTTTGGGTTACTTTTTTTTTTTTTTTTCCTCTACCCAGCTGTGGCAGGGGAAGGTGAGCAAGCGACTCTTCTGGATGCCTCATATTGGGTCAGTGTCAAACTGTGACAGCAGTGGAAAATCTGCCTATTATAATATACCTACATTGGTCAGGGTTTGTGGAGGTTTGGGGTTTTTTTAAGGGATGAATTTTATTTTCAGGGGGATAAGAAGTTTGGGGGTTTTCTGTTGGGTTTTTTTGTAGTAGTAGTAGCTTTTGGGGTTTTTTTTCTTTGTTTTTATGGGGGTTTTGTTTGGTTGACTTTCATTTGATGATTTTTCAATTTGTTGGGTTTTGGGTTGGGTTTTGGGAGTAATTTTTCTGGTCTTGTTTGTTTGCTTTGGGTGTTTTTATTGTTTGTTTGGGGTTTTTAGTGTTGTTGGTTTTGGTGGTTCTTTCCCTCTGAAATGAAAAATGTAAATTTTTTTTTGTCATACAGTTTCATTACAAAATCCTGTTCTCCCAGCAAGCCTTTTCACAATTTTTGAAATCAAAATTATTAGAGCTATAAACTATTATGTATATCATAAGGAGATATGAATTGACTTTTAACAAAGATTTTATTCTAATGGGGCACAATCTATTTTTAAGAGCAAATGAAATCTATCATCTTTTTATTTTGTGGCTGAAGTGCTGTAATAGCCACTGTAAATATTGACAACTGGTGACTAAATGAAGCCAGGAAGATCCAGACCCCTAGAAAGAAGTGTGTAGAGAGAAGAAATGTTTCAGGGCAACCAGGAGAAAAGGATTACTTCTTTTCTGCACAGAATAAAAAACTATTAAAGTGAACAAAATAACATAAATGTAAAACACAGTCAAATAAGAACAAAAATGAACAGGTTCAATTATTTTGCTTGCTCTCAAACTCAAGCATGTAATTATTTTGATTTTTCAATCACAAAAATTTTATTTGCTAAACTGAAAATGCAGTTATGTGCTGGATTTACTTCTCTGTCTGTTTGAAGGACTCATGCACTGTCTCCATGAAGGATCTATTAACACATTTAGTGAACATTCATGTCTTCGTGCTGTTGGTACATATGGTGATAGGTTCAAGTCTGATGTAGCTTCACAGCTGGCTTCATCTATTTGCTCCAATTAAAAAAAGAAAAGAAAAATTCTCTATTATTGCTTTTACTCTGAACTTCTAAGCACTGCCTATGGCCAGACATATTGAGACACTGGGATATGTTTAAGTGGGATCATTCTGAATAATGTTCATTTATTATTTCTTATTCAAATTTTTCAGCATAATCACCATTCCTTTTGATGGCCAGAAATGATGGTGATTGAGCTAGAGGACAGGTCATTTCTGAAACTGATTTTTAAGTGCCTGTGAAAAAGTAGATAGAAAAATGTTTTAAAGGATCTATCTTCTCTTAACCAGACTGGTTGTTTGAAAAGTGCGTGTACACGTTTTGTTGTGACATGCCACTCTTCTGACTTTTCACTTCATATTTATGATACACAGCACTGTGATTAATTGCTTCATAAAGAGCCTTGTCATAGTAAATCTTCTTAATATAAAATGCAAAATAGAAAACTAAAATATGCTACAACTTAAACATTATTAAGTACAAAACTGATAGCAGCAGAGTATGTGAAATAGAATTAAAGACACTATTTATGAAAGATGCTGTTGTTCTTCAGGAAGTTTCATGGATCCAATACAGTAGGAGGTGAGTTGTTTGTTTCAGGGAATTTTGGTACATGCAACACTGGAATTGGAATCAGGAAATCTGAGTTCCTGCTGTGTCTTCCACAACATTGTTGGGTAACAGTAGCAATATTTAGGGAGTGTATTCAGTCTGTTGACTCTAAAGTTTTAACTATAGCTATTGAAGAATGTCCTCCAGCAGCTTCACTTTAACACCTGCATGGAAAAGTTTTAACATATATAAGATTTTTGCATTTGTTACACTATTAATTCCTGCAGACTTGAAGAAGTGAAATGCAATTCAATATTTTTCCTCAATTGCCTTAAACTTCCAATTTTTCAAAGCTCCAACAGAGCAGGATCAATGTCATGACATGTATCAGGCCTTGACGTAAGTTAAAACAAACCAAAGACACACTATTTGGAAGACAAGAGAACCAGAAAAGAGTAGACATATCTTTGATGTGGGAGGTGCATGAGTGCAGCACACTGTGGTTCTTTCTCCATAGGAAGCAGGGTGGAGGTAGTTCAGAGAACTGCTCTGGAAGAATCCTGCAGCGACTGCAGACAGTTCCAAAACCAAAGTGAGTGCAGGGACAAGTCCTCCTCTACTTTCCATAGTTGTCAGTGGGAGCAAAGAAGTCAGAACTCCGTTCAGGCTGCTGTTTGTAACCAGGCAGACTGGGCAGACGTTTTACTCCTCTCATGCCTGGGATCAGCCCATAAGCATCGTTCCCGTAGTGTCTGGGTGGTGACATTCCTCAGCTACTGCAGAGCTGATTTGCATTTGCCACAAGGGTGGGAGAGAGTTCCTCCAACTGCTCCCAGAGTACATGGCAGGCTCTGTGTTTCCAGGCTGGATCTACCAGAACAAGGTGTCCTGAGGCAAAAGAAAAAAGTGAAAATAATGCCAGCTCATCCTGCTGCTCTGCCTGCTTGGATATAGAAATATATCTCACATACAGTCTTCTCTGAATCCCTGCGGCAAAGCATATTGGATTGCTATGCTGCACAGGAAACAGGACAAGGGAAAAGGTGTGATCCTGTTGCAAATGTTTCTGTGCCTCAAATTTTTAAATTAATCTTTAAAATTAAAAAATGTATTAAAATAAAAACAAATAAATTAAAACAAAAAACATGGATACACATACATTCTCCTCCCCAGAAAAATAAAAGTTCTTTCACCTCTGTGAGGTGACAACTGACAGTATCTTGTATCTTGTCAAACCTATCAGATTAGCTAGGCAGATATGTTTCCCTTTGGCGTTATCTCTGTTGATTTCCTACTCAGCTCCTAATCATATGGAAAGATTAAAATATGGGAGAGGATAGTTTGAGGAAAGTGAAGCAGCTTAAAATTAAATCCCAGGTATATTATGTTCAAGTATATAGTGACCCTAAATTATACAATTGATTTAATTTAAAGTAATTGATTTAAATAAAAGTAAAAATAAAAGTACTATAAAAAAATGTTCACAGAATATCTTATCAACAACAGGCAGACACTGAACTGAATTTATGTTTTGAATAAAAATTAGTTTCACCGTGAGACAGTAACACCTTTACAGCAAAATGTACTGTTCCTGACATGTTTGAAAAACACTTCACAATGAGCAAGGGTTGGAGAGGAAGAGGGGGAGGGTATGATTATCAAAGCTAAAACAGGAGTCAGTCCTTGACTTTTGTGTCAAGTCCATATTCCTACTCTTGATAAAGATACATCCTTATTTTTCAGGCCATTAGCTACCACCATTCATTACACAGTTTTGTGACATTACTGCATGCATATCATGTGTGAAGTAACTCATTAACCTGAACTGGATTTAGCAAACCCTGTGTTATTGTTTATTAGTATTGAGTATTGCACTGTTTAGCTTTTAACTGCAGGAAGAAACATGCCAAATGATGTTCTGGCCATTTTTGCATTATTTGTGGTACACCTGCTGCATTTGTTAATGCCAGTCACAAATGACCATCTGCTTTTTTCTGAGTGTCATTTAACAGTTTTCCTTATACAAGAAAAATGTATATAAATGTAGATTCCATGAAATAAAGAAGGCATTTTACAGAAAATTAGTAAAAACTCCAAAACATTTAAAAACATTTTCATAGTTCATGTTTAACTAAGTTAGTCATGCCTTATTCAGGCATGAAATTTAACTATATTGGTTATGCATAAAGTAATTACTCTTTCATGTAATTTGACTTGACTACCTGTAGCTTTTTCTTGACCACTAGAAAATTTAGTTCTTCTAGTACACATTGTATAAGAGATGCCTTCTTCAAATACATGGGCTGAGCCTCGCAAAAAATATTTTTTAATGTACAGGATTTCAATTAAGTTTAAGTTTTATCATTTAGAGAAAGTCTAGGCCATTCTTGATAGAGGCAGAGACCAGAAAGTATATTTCCTTTCTCAGCTTTAAAATATTATCTTTTAAAATCCATGATTCTGGGGACAAGAATTAAAATTAAGAAGACATATGTCAGTAAAAACTACCAAGGATTTCTTTCAGAGTCTCTGGTTTATCAAATCAAGCAAAAGTCAATGTTTCTGAGGCAAAAATACTTGCATTTTAATACAAACTGTTTTTGTGAACGAAACTCCATCAGCTTACCATTTTCTTCTGCATTAAAGATAAATATTATTAGCATTTTTCTCTTAATATGTCCAGAAGGAAAATTCTCATTTAGTTTGTCCAGCTGGATTTGAACAACTTTACCACACCCCATTAAGCTTTTTGTCTGCTTCAGACATGGTGCACAAGGGATACATTATGATTTCATGTTCACAAAAGCCCCATTTAAACATAATTCCTCTCAAAATAGAACACAATAACTAAATATAGATACAGCTTTAACACTAAACATGTACAAAAAAGCCCTCAATCATATTATGTACAGTTTCTTCTTTCCTTTTTTTTTTTTCTTTTTCTTTTCTTTCAGATCTCTTAATCTTCTGTTCAAGTAGTTACAAGGGAAAGGGTGGGCAATGTAACAAGCAATTATTAATGCCTTTCACCAGGTAAGCACATTCTGTTACTCAGCATTTCTGAACTGCCATGGGGTGTTTCATTACAGTGTGTTCAGTAAGCATTTACACCAAATTTTATTTATATAAGCTCAGATTGTTGTAGTTTTTGTACTACAGTAGGAAAGCTCCATGGATGTAAAACAGAAATCTGCCATAAGTAACACTTGCAGTTTCAAAGATACCAAGGGGTAAGCATCTGTGTGATTAAAAACCCAAAACAACAAAAACAGCCAAATGGAAAAATGAAACATTAGTCTACACAGAAAGTAAAGGCAGAAAATGGTTCATTTACTCTCTTTCCATTTGCACAACAGTAATAAAAATGCCAAACAGACTGATTTTCAGGTAAACACTACAGTGCAGTAAAGTCAAGATTACAAGAAATGATTTATCGATACAGCATATATTTCTTGCAATACTGCATTTTTGCCTCTCTTTCAAGGATAGCTAGGTCTTTTTTCAGTTTAGTTTTAACTGGATGTTGCCATTTAGTTTTTAATATTTATGAAATAATCTGCCTTTCTCTGAGATAGAAGCATAGAATTTGTATTTTACAATTTTATGTATTAAACATTATTTCCAGAGTTGTTAAGACTTTATTGTTAGAAAATTTCTCCACTACTGAAGAGAAGAAAAATACCTGTTCCGGTGAATTGGTGACCTGATGCCTTGCTTCATTCATGTGTTCTAAAGCTTTTAGAGATCATTTACACATTCCAAAGCTGTTACAGATTCTAGTCCTTTTGAAGACAGAACATAAAAGAAAATGTCACTGTTTGTTGTTGTTTTTTGCTTAGGTAGATCTTAACTTTATCTCAACTAAAATTTGATTGACAAATCTAAAAGGAAATAATTTCTTCTTAAACATGTCACAAACTGAGTCTTCCTTCAAAATGAAGTGAGAAGAAAAAAACAATTAAGCAACATCTCTAAACCATACCCTCCTGAAACCCAGAAATCTTCTATAATATAACAAAAATTGGAGCACATGAGAATTATCCAGGCAAAGACAGAGGGCAGAAGAGATACAGTAGCTCCTAAAAGTAGCCCTACGGAGGCATACAGCCAGTGAGAGGTGCCTAGTTAGGATCTCTGGGAATTGTTCCTCCCTCTCTATTGAACAAGGAAGATTCCTTGCCTAGGAAGGAATAAGGAGCCTAGGAACACCATAAGTGTTTACAAGCCTAGGAAGACCATAAGTCTGTGTTCTGAGCCACTGTGCTTAAACAAAACATCTTCTTTCAGACATTGTGAGGCTTGGATCTTTGAGATGGTCAGAACTTGCCTCATCATATCTGCCACATATCAGCTTTTTTGAAGTGTGATGTGACAGAATGATATGTTTCACAAAATTTTAATGCATATCACTCAGCCTAAGCCCAGACTGACATTATTCACTTTGAAGAGTACTTGATTTCAATGGTCCAAGTGAAATAAACAAAAGCACATAGCTATTTTCAGAAGCTAGACTGCAGACAACTTCTAACTGTTATTATTGAGTAGGTGGAATAAATATTTTTAGATGGAAGCCCCTCATTATGTTGGTACATTTGTTATTTCACCCTCTCCTTCATTTTAGCCACTGCTTATAGTGTTATAAAACAACATCATATTCAAGGACATCCCTTTAGAAAGAGACAGGCAGATACTTCTGTCAGAGCTGATGGTCCAGAAGTGGCCATCCTGTTGAAGAGAGACAGCTAACAGGACAAACTGTTAGGTCATTTCCAAGAATGGAAAGCCACAGTCTTGAACATTTGCAGAAATGGGGGAAATACTGAAACAAGACCTAATCCTAGTAAATATGCTGATGAGTATATTCACATGAACATACACATGCTTGAGCCAGCATGTGTTATGACAATAACATGCTTTATACAATACTGCGAATCTAGTGAATTATGATACAATACTGACCAGTGACTTACCCATGATAATTGGCATAAAAATTCCCTATTTTATACCATTGATTAATCTACTCTTTTACTATTTTTTCTTTAAGTTAATTAAGTAACAAATTGCCTAACACCGGAAATTTTAACTTTTTAAATAGCTCTTTCTTTCCTTCAAGTAATAACAGCACAGAAATTCCTCAGATATATAAAGTTGGCGGTTTTCCTAGAGATAAATCTCTAAACAGTGTAACTTTCTATGTTCATGGACCCTGACATCAACATACATTCATGTTTTCATGTTGTCTTCTTAGTGTAGGCAAAGAGACAATTGAATTACACAAAGCAGAGTCTCTTAATGCAGTGAGGTTATATAGTCAAGGAAAGAAATTATGATTTGTTATAAAAAATACACTGTGCTCAAATCAAATTGAGTTATTTAATGGACAACTTTGGAAAAATGGATGCTATCCCATCATGCTACTTAGGTATATTGAGTAGCTCAACAGAAAATGTTCTGTGTAAGCTTTGATTAATTTCTATTTTCAAAACCTCAGAGACACCAGAGAAAGGGAATCTGACACATGCAATTCATACTAGATACCAATTCCAAGGACATTTCAGGGAATACAGTTATTATGGTGATGAAAACACATTTTTATAATCAACTTTGACATTGTAAATGAGTTCATGTTAAACAATTATTTTATGGGCTTTTTCATTGGAATAAAGTAATAAAGATTTTTGATTGGTTTTGTTTTGTTGGTTGGTTCTTTGTTGGTTTTGGGGGTTTTTTTGGGAGGTTCATTGATGGGTTTTTTTAAAATTTCTAATCTCCATTCAGTACAATTTGAGTACAGTAGCTTAGGCTTTACCTCATTATGTACCAGCGATATGTAGAGTTTTGGAACTACTTCATCTCTCTTTTTTTTTTTTTGGTAAGGGAGCACACGAAGCCAAAATGTCTGATCTCTAAGGTTACATTTTACTGGAACACAAAATAATACATTAGAGTAGAAAGAGTGTTTCAGTAAGGAAATCCCAGATAAATTCTGAGCAGAACAGAACAAATTAAAATGAATTTTAGTACTGAGAACTGTAACCTTGCAGGGAAAACTTTTCCCAAAACTTAATCTAAGTCCAGCAAAATTTAGAGGTTCTGTCGATCATTAAAACTTCACAGTCCTCTCCCATTAAACAGAGTACAATTTTGGTTTCTAAAATAGAAAACTGCTCATCTGCTAGTTGATTTTTTAATGACATATTCTATTCTACTAAAAGAGGAAAATAATTTCAATGAAGGGAAAGGGTAGCTTTATATCAAAAGCTAATCCAGTGACAATTTAAAATACACTAAAATTCTGCTCAGTTTTTCCGTCTCTCTCTTTCCATCATAACTCTTAATAAACCTCTTCTGCCTCTGAAGACTACATACATCAGTGAGTTTAGAACCTATTTTCAGAAGTTCTGAAGTTCCAGTACTAGAAATGACTCTGCTGAATTATGGCAAAGGTGCAGAGAACCTTAGAGGTAAAGATCTATGTAGGCTGGACCCATTCCCTTGCACACAATTCACAAAGAGAAAAGCAAAATAATTGGAATGCATTATATATTTGCATTGAAACAGAGTTTTAAAACCAATAATGTTATGCACATAACATAAATTTCAGTATACCTATTTGCTAACATTACACTCAGTGAAACCTACAGAAACAGACATGATGCTGAAATCACACTGAGAGGATCACCCCTGTATCCTTATATGAAACACTCTTGGAGATCCTGACACCGCTTGGCACTTTTCACAGATGCCTGTTGTTAAACATAATGGCACAAGAAACCTCTACTCTCCAGATTTTTACCTTAGAGCTCATTATTAGTTAATATGTATCTAAATACCAATTTTATGGTATCATTCAAAGCCTTGATATTCAAATGCAGGAAAACACAGGCCTGACCATCAAATATATTTGGATTTTTTTTTTTTTTTTAGAAATAAGTTTGGCAAGAGTAAAAGTTTGCAGATTTTGGACCACAAACTGTCTGAATACTTAGATTCAAGTAAGTTACAAAGTATGTTATTCATCAAGTACCAACTTGCTTCTTTTTCAGGTTTATTAGAATGCATGTTTCTAACAAAGAAAGTTTTAGCACACCTGTAACAAATTCTCTTTCATCTAGCTCTGCTCATTGTTCAAAAAATGTAATTTCCCAAACACAGTGGAACAATGCATCATTTTTTATACATCTGGCATTGAAAAGCACCACTCTGTGCTATCTACAAAGAACTAAACTTCTATAATATCAGTTATATTTCTGTGTCAGCCATGAGCCATCTAAACGTGCTGAGATTAGGATAATGTCTGTTACATAGCAACTGAGAATTTTTCTATGAATATCTCTAAAATTATCTGTATCCATCATATATTTGCAAGGACAAAAAAAAAACTAAAAACAAAACAAACAAACAAAAACAACAAAAACCCAAACTAAAACAACAACAACAACAACAACAACAAAACCACCAAAACAAAACATCAAAAAACCAGTTTGTCAGGTGAAATTTATCGTGCAGTCACTGTGAAATGCTGACCTGTGGTATTTGGAGGGAAAAAAACGCCCAAAACAAACAACGCTCTTTTGAATTATTAACTCTGCCACTGAATACAATTTTCAGTTTGTAATGACTTGTGCAATTGACTGATTAATCTAATTCCATTTAAAAAAAAAAGTATTTTGAGGAAAAAGAGAAAGTGAAAACTAAGGAGTACTACTAATTCAGATAACACCTGTACAAGACGAGCACCCTCAATCTCCTTGGTAAGAATTGAAAATTCTAGGTACTGTCCAAGAATACGGAATATCCAGCAGAATTTTACTCAGGAAAAGTAACAAGAACATGCTTCTGCTTGACAGTGAAATAAATTTAAGAATATGACTACTCCAAAGAGTAATTCAGAAATGTCATTGTCTGTTCAATCAATGATAATCTTATCCCCAAACTATATTGTGACAGATCTCTAGGTTTATTGGTTTTAAATAGTTTAAAAAATAACTGTTGCTGTCTTGTTTCTGTATCACAGAATGAATATATTTCTTTGAAAAAGCATATTTAGAATTACAGAATCACAGAGTAGCTCAGGACCTTGAAAGATTACCTAGTCCAACTTTTTATGGGACAGGGATTCTAGATAAAATTATCCAGCACCCTGTCCAATTGCACCTTGAAAACCTCCAGTGAGGGCAACCTTGTCACATTCACAGGCATGTTGTTCCAGTGAACAACTGTAAAAATATCTTTCTTCTGTCGAGATAAAACTTCTCCTTATGCAACTTGTACCTGTTGCCCCTTGCTTTCTTCATGTGACTCCTCATGAAGAAAGAGCCTCTGACCTTTCTGTATTCACCTTTAAAGTAGTGGGCTTTGATGAGGTTTCCCCCAGCCATCAGTTCTCCAGGGAGAACAGAGCTGTAAATATACACACATTACATCCAAGAAAGATACCAGATAAAGAACAGATCATGAAGGAGCTGGGACCAAGGGTCTAGCCCTCATTACAAGTTTGCTTAATTGCTTTCACAGGTGTGATGGACAAAAATATGTGACATATAAAGATGTCTCTTCACCCAATGTTTTTTCTAGACAGTATTTTAGTGGTGTTAATGTTTTAAGAAATTAAAGCATAGAAGATGTCTGTCGTCTCCGTTACTTTGAGCGAGGTCCTTGAAAAGAGATCAAAAAGTGAAGAAATTAACTGGAAAATACAGATGGTCATGGTCCTCCTGACAAGTCATGGGTCAGCCCCTGTAGGGGGCTTGCTCACATGCCTCTCAGTGGGGTGAAGAGCAATATGGGAACTGCATTCATCTTACAGCAATTAGGTGGAATGCATATAAATAGAGAGATGTATTTTGTAGCATAGAGGGGAAGTGTCCGTAGAGTTAAAAAAAATACAGCACTAAGGATTCCATAAGAACTGTCACATTGTGATTAGATAGCAAGGTGAGTGATAACTTAGTTACAGAGGTTTTAAGCTCCAGTTCTTAAAGAGCAATTATTACATGTGACTTTTACCTTATTTGGGTTTTTATTCTGTTTTCGTTTAGGTTTGTTCATTTTGGTTCAGTTTAGTTTTCTTTTAGTGAGGCATTCTTCTAATTCTCTTGGTTTTAAACAAAGACTCAAATTTTTTACTGTAGTGTCTTGTTACAGGCTTAAATATTAATTAAACAAATATAAATATGTATCATGCCTTTAATAAAAGGCAACTTAGTTCTTAGTTGAGAAGTACTCCCCAATACTTCAATAAGGATTTCTTGTATTTCAAATTTTTGATACTCAAAAATTCTCCACTGGACTGAGAAAATATTTTATTTCAGGCAAGGATCTTACAAGGTATTTTTACCACACATCACATTTTCTTATGCCATAGACTGCATTAGGCTGATTTGCCATTAGGTCTTATAGTTATGGAGAAGAGTAAGAAACTTTCACATACATGGTAATTATGAATGTGTCTGAATTTTAATTTTTTTTTAAAACAAAATGTCTTTGTATTAAGCAAATGGATGATTAATATTAGATGTCACCTGGATAGCACATTCAGTACAAGGAAATTGGAGAAAAACTTTTTACTTATGGTACAAATGTCTTTAGACTTTGAGAAAATACATTTGTAAGGTGACTCTCTAAGAATAATTACTTTGTATAGGTATTACCCCTTGAAGCAAATAAATCATCAGATTCTGCTTATTATTATAAAACATACAGTAAGCATCACCATGAATTGGTTCATTATTTTTATTATTCTTTATAAAGAGCTGGAAATAACTATACAGATTGCCTTATTTGATTTTGACAACTACAGAAAAGAGAAACCAAACCAAAACCAGACAAACCCCCCCCCCAAAAACCAAACCACCTAAAAACCTGCCCCAAGCACCGATGACTCCACCAATCTTCTTTCATCCACATGTCCTGAATCAACGAGGGAGAAAAAGGACACATAGGAAAACACGGTCTTCCCATGGGCAAAAATCTCATCATGTCCCTCTGCCCTGAAAGGTCAGAAAATAATGAAATCTGCACAGCCCCCTAAAGTTGGCTGGGGTCTAGAGTCAAGGGAAAACAGTGCACCAGCAAACAATGAGAGGATTTGAACTCTGAACAATTCCTTGATTATAAATATGACAATATTGTGCAAAATGGGGAATCCATTTTTTTCATCCTGCAGAGTTTTATGCTGATGCTGCAGTTCTGCTTCTACAGTTTGATCTGGCCAAGTTTTTCAAATAATTTACCTCTCTATCAATCCTTTTCCTCTTAGGAGTGACCTTGGCAATGTTTTTCAGGACAGCCCAGAGGCTGCTGCTGCATTTGGTGCATTTGTGCAGGACGCTGGGCAGCTGCTGGCAGCATGGGCAGCTGCAGCCCCTGTGCCAAAGTCCAGCACAGGATGGTCTCAAGTGGTATCACAAAAGATGAGAAGGGCTTTAAAGAGAGACTGAGTCCTAGTTTATGTGTCTGTGAAATAGCTTTTATTTTAAACATAATTTTAGAATTTTCTTTTCTTCACCTTTCTTTACCTTCTCTTTCAGTTCCCTCTCACATCTTTTCAGAAGTTCTTTTTAGGACATTCCTTTCCCAACAATGCACTTTTTTCAACCTCTTGAGGTCATATGTTCTAACTTGTTTTAGTTTGCTTTCTGCTTCAAGACATAGCAATTAGATCTATGCATTGTGTGTTCATATGTAAAATAAAGGGTGTATATATTCTTAAAGGCTTGAAAAACGTGAAACCATCATGAAGCATTTCATTTAGGGAAACCCCACAGATACTCCTCTTGATCCCTGATATAATTTTGGTGCGACAGGAAGCAGGGATATTCTGTTAGCTGAATTGTTCTGTAGAGCTGGTCTCTGCTAACAAACGAAACTGATGCAGAAAACTCCTTCTTGCCTTAGACAGGCAAGGTACACAGTTGTATCACAGAAAACTGCTTGTGCAATTTCGTTTTATTATAGCACTCACAATGCCTTGTCAGAAAAACCCTTTACAGTTCACAATAGAAGTAATGGGATATTGTTGAGACCAACTGTAATCAAGAAATGCTACTCCACTTGCTACCATTTGTCAAGCACTTATATCTGCTTTTTTGGAAGCAGTGCTTCAGAAATGTACTCTGTGCTTTGCTGTTTAAACCCTTGCTTTCAGGATGGACAAACCAAACTATAGGTTTGTGAAAGAGCATGAGTTTTACAGGTTTCAATAAGAGAAAAATTGCCAGATAAAAAAGACATATGGTACATCTAGGAAGGAAATAAAAAAACCTGAATGAATAAGAATGACACATAAACATAATTACTCAAACATTCTGGAAATGGTTGGAAAAAGATAAATTTTCTTGATACAGACATGAAATGAGAAGACTTAAATATTCATGACCACAACACTTAATTATTTCAAGGCACCAATGATAAGGAAAGGGAGAGTGACACACTGAAGGTATAGGGGACTTTCAAAGCATAAGACCAAATGCAAAATTAAAACAAAAAGAAGAAATAATTTCTTCAGCAAACAAGCACATAGTTCAGTCCAGGTTAAATACAAATACCAATATGGTTTTACTTGAACAAGTTTTAAATAAATTTCCCTATAACTCTTCTACAAAAAGGTAAAATTAAGTCTAAAATAAAGCAAAATAATTCAAAGAAGCTTGTTCACCATATAAAAAGTTGTCTTATTTCAAACTGTGAAAAATAATTAATATTTCAAATAATGAGTCTGGTTTTTGTATCCAGTCTCCAGATAATTTTTTGCTACTTTTCAGTTTACCTTTGAACATAAACATTATCCTCTGTCATATTTTTGTCTATGCATATAATTATAAGATATTTGGCTGTTAATACTTTTTTTTTTCTATTTTATAAAAAATACTGACCGTAACATCTGAAAATTTTCCGGCAATTTATTTGGAGAATAACAACTTAATTTATCTATTTGGTAATGAAGCTATGACTATGACTTCAGGCATAACTAACCTGCTCATTTTTCTGCTCATTCCAGTCTGTATTGTTCTCTGTACCCACTATCATGAGGTATTGAAAATAAGTATTTAAAAATACTCAGTATTGAAAATTCTTATATACATTAAGCCTCACAAATTCATGCTGTTGTACTAGCTCATTTTTAGCTAGATTTGTAGAAAAAGAAGTAAGTCTCAGTCAGTTTAAAAAAAAAAAGGAGTGGAAATTGGGGTTGGCTGAAAATTGCATCACCAACTTGTGTGCATTAGCCAGGCATGAAGAACGGAGGATAAAACACTGTCTGACATCTATATTCAGCATCAAATGTTGGGGAAGGGTTGTATGTTACATGGCTGATCATTTTAATCCTACTACAGATCCTCTATTCAGTAAAAACAGAGCAGTTAAGGGTAGGATCCAAAAGACAATCTTAAGGGAAGAAACCCTAAAAGATAAAAAAAAAAAAAGAAAGCACATGGCAATTAATTCACTGAACTATTAGGTGGGCAGGTGAGTTGTGGAAGACTGGGTTTCAGTTATTCTTCGTGATGGATGACAGATGCATTTCTTCCTGCTCTCAGAGTGCTGTAACAACCAGAATATGAGCCATTATAAAGGGAGAAATAAGATTCTGCTCTTTCCTTCCCATTAAAGCTGCTGAACTGTGCAGAAAAGAACTAAAAGTTTCGCAAGAAAGTGGTAGTTAGATGCTTGGATTTATAGGTGTTCCTGTTCAGTGTTGTTGCTCAGCCAAGGGGATAGTGTGAGGATGCCTTAGCTCTGCAAGAAGAACATCTCTTTCTGTCCGTGACAATATGTCAACTGTGTGCTTGGACTGTCAAGACCTAGGGGTTGCTCTGCATGCTTGAAAGCAAACTAGGTTTCAAGGCAACTCAATGCCTGATGCACTTAGACTCATCACGTTATTTGCAGTAATAGTTTTGAACTTATGCACTTAATTTCAGCTTGAGATCTTTGAGAGGCTGAGTCTGGACCTAAGAAATTTTCCCAAAGTGATACTGAAAGGTTTTTCAGGGAGCAAATTTGAAATTCCTAGAAGTGCTAGATAAAATCTGCAAGTAAGAGAAACAGCTTTGTTTTCTTGCTCTGTATGGTATAGATGTGCTGTGTTTACTCCACGAAGATGAGGTATGTTGTTATGCATTCACTAGGAATCAGGCATCCAAAAACTTTATTTCTGCCAAAAGCCTTCTGGCCCCTACTGAGCTTTCCGTAATCAACATAAAAAATGAATTTTTTTTGAAATCATTAAGTACTACTATTGTTATTTCCAACATTGTTCAAAGTTCTTTATATCTCAAAATACAGTATGGTGATATTGGGAAGGGCTAATAATTTCTGGCTTTAGTAATTTAATTTAATATTGAGAATTATTATGGATTGAGAATTGTTAATCATATCCAAGCAAAATATTATCGGCCAAGAGAAAGGCTATTTAATTTTCTTCCTCAGTGAAAAATTAATACTTGATCATTTTCAGACATAAATGTTCTTCTCAGATTATTTTCTCCTTCAATCACAAAACATATTTGGCTTTAATCACTGAGATCTTTTTGTGTCCACTCATAGGATTACACATTCACAGCAGTGGCAAAACAATTCTAATATGAAAGAGACATTTTGAATCATTAACATTTCACTTGAGAGATAACATTTTCACAACAAATTGGGCAGCTGACCAATGTTTGGTCTCCTGATCTCAGAGAGTGAGTTAAATATTGTGATCTCAGGATACTAAGGAAAAACAATTCACATTATTTGGCTTAAAGCTGAACCATTGTTATAAATTCTTCTTATGAAAATTCATGTAGAGGATTCAATTTTCATTCCCTATGAGTATTTTGCCACTTTTTGACAAAATTTTTCTTTTTATCAGAATCATATTAGTTCTTTCCCTTGAAAATCCTTTGAAATACAAATGTCAGTGTTTCACCTGAATGAGTTGTTACATTTCTATTCTGTAACCTGGGGAAAAAACTAAAAGTTGTGGGTTTTTAAAGTTCAATCAAAACAACTTTAAAGAGTGATCAAGAATAGAAATTTTATCACGATATTTTATAAATTTTCCTTAAATTGCAATGATGCTGTCATTGCAAAAACAGCAAGGTGTTGATGCTGGCAAATTAGAGAAAAACATTTTTCATTAGTTTCATTAGCTCTTTTTCAATGAACAATCACTACTAAGAGACTTGCTGGTTGCTTTTTCTCAACACTTGCAAAGTAACTTGGTCATAGATGGCACAAGGTATGGGAATCCACAGGTTCAAGTATCAGAAAATCTCTATAGATATTTGTATCTTACTTTACGCATTAAAATTCTGTTCAGCTCTTTTTATCTTATCCTTTGATACTCGGTGAACTATTTCTGTACTCTGCCAACATTTGTTTTTGAAATAGATGCCTATTTTATACTTGCTGTTAACTTCTGGCTGACTTGGGAATGGAAGCAGATACAAATTCCATTACTGTAAACTGATTTATAATACTTTGTGTCATAAAATATCTGCAAGCAAGCTGGAGCATGAGTATTTAGGACAAAATAAAGCTCAAATAATCTTGATGTTAGAGTGCTCAGTGATGAAAAAATCTAACACCGATTTGACAAGATGTTCGAAGGATTCAAGCTCCTAAATGTGTGTCTTAACTGTAGTGTGATTTGTTCTAATTTTAGCTTCCGTTTTTTTCTTATATCACTCTGCCTGCTAGATTTGAGAGGCATTGTATTATAGAGATACTCAAAGTCCAATCAGAATTTTCTTTGATAAATTAGTAAGATTGAGGTCCCTTGGATATTTGCTGGAGAAAAGTTTCCCAAAATTTCAATTATACCTATGGACTTTTGAGTACTATTGCACTTGAGCTGTGAACATTTGCAGGCTTATAACAGTCACACCACTGCCAAAAGTGAAGAAAGCATATTGTCACACTGCTTATGCTTCTCTTTTTCTTTGAATTGCGGAAACACAGAAAAATAAATGCCTTGGGTGAGAGAGCATGATTCACATGTGTATTTTGAGGGATAAAAAGTCTTTTACAGTATTTTTAATGTTCATGTTTCCTTGCTCTGACAGAGGAATTATCAAGAATTTCAGAGTTGTATTTTATAGAAAAAGAAGCTATCTGAAGCTGAAACTGTACTTCTTATGTTAACTATTTAATTTTTTTCTTTAAGTGTCTTCAATCGAAATCAAAAATTTAATTTTAGATCCGTTAAAAACATGTGTATCAGTAATCTTGGTTTTTTCACTATTAAAAATGGTAAAAATTTATACTTTATTCCCTGTTCTTCTTCTGTCAAAAGCTAGACTTAAAGCCACTACAAAAATATCCAGAAAATTTAAAGCTATTTTCTCACAGTATTTATATTCAATATTTAGCTTTTACATATTGAACTGATCACAAAAATCTATCTTTCTTTTTAACTCTCCCAATTATTGTTTGGTTTTTGTTGCTTTTATTTTTCCAAGAGTCCCTCCCTTCCCCATCTTTCTTCTTCAGTTTCAAATCCTATTTATTTTTATTACCATCAAAATATTTATTTTGATTACCATCAGTCACTTTTTCTCTTCCCATTTGCACTATTGTACACAGGTGGCATAAAAAAATCACTACAAAGCATTACCAAAAATCTTGCATGCTAACAGTTTTAGGTTAATGTTACAGAATACTTCTCTGGTTTTGCGTTTGCCTTCTAGATAATTTTGAGTATATCATCAGTGAAAAGTCCCTCAATTTCTTCCTTCCCTAATCTATATCTTAACTTCTGCAGTTAGACTGGGCAAAGCAGTTAAAGCTTTAAGTTTTAAGCAGCTTTAAGATAGTCCCTGAAAATTACGAAAACATGTTCAAGTAAGCATGTGTTTTAGAGCTATGGTATGTCCCAATTCAGTCTGGTGTTCCTCGAGCAGTATTAACTAATGTGAAATAACTGCATGGTACTCTAAAGGGACATCATGTTCCACGAATCTGCCAGAAGCTGTTCATGGGAAGTCCCTGCAGGGCAGGAAGTTCCTCCCTAAGAGTGTTCCCCTGTCAGGAACAGGACCAGAGCGCTCATGCCTGGGCTCATGCATGCTAAGGAATATCGCTTTCACTCTCAAAACCCCAGTAACAAGTGGTGTCCCTCATGGGTCATGCTGGGACCTATGCTACTTAATAACTTCATCAATGACAAAGCGGGACGGGTGTCAGGACAAGGGATACTGCTTTTAAACTGGAAGAGAATAGATTTAGATTAAGGAAGGAAGAAAAATTTCATGATGAGAGTGATGAGCCAAGGGAATGTACTGCCCAGAACCATTGTGGCTACCCCATATCTGGAGGGGTCAAGTCCAGGTTGGATGGGGCTTTGAGCATCCCAGTCTAGTGGATGGGGTGGTTGAGTAGATGATGTTTAAAACTCCCTTACAACCAAAGCCTTTTTATGACTGTGTGATCCTATGAAAACTTCATGTGTATTCAGGTCCTGTACCCATCCCAACCTCAGTTACAGTAAAAAAGTATGAAACAACTGTTTCATACTTTTAATCCTCAAGACTTTTGTATATGCTTGTGCCAAACTCCAATGCATTTCCTTGATGTATTCCTGACTCTTTAAATAGGCATAAAGAAGAATTTTCCAGGAAGTTGCATTCAGTCAAGTGCTATTTTGGTACATCTTTAAAGCACACTGTTGAGAAATCTTGCCTTTTTTTTTTTTCAGGCTGTATACCATGAGATAGGTGAGACTCTCAAAGTCAAATTTGCAGAGCAGTACACATTTCTTTAAGCACGATGATAATACCTGAAATGACAAATATCCTGTACATTAAGATTACTAAAGTGCTTCTCTTACTGTATCTAAATCTGTACAGAAACAGGAAAAAGATAATAATGAAGTTTTCTGATAGAATAAGGGAAAGAAGACAACCTGATTTCATTTCAACCTGAATACCTAGGTTTCTGGATTAAAAAAAAATAAAAATAATACCTCTCCCTAAATACTGATGTGATCATTCACAAGATTTAAAGTAGAGATCAATTCTAGTCTGGTTGTGCTGTCAGCAGTTTGTGTAGTAGAAGGTTTTACCCCGGTGTATATGTCATTTACAAACTGAACTTCCTCTGACCCATTTTGCAGTATCAAAATCAACAACCTAGAGTGGCAAAACACCTCTCTCACAGGTTCACAGTGATCTTGAAGCCTATGTTAAGATTGCAAGTCTTAGGATATTCAGGTAAATCACAAAGACAGAATAAGCCCATGCAGTAACAGAGAGGAGATCAGATGTGATTCAAACATTCTCTGCTACGCCATGCACAATATATTTTTGTTTAAAGGCAGCCATCAGAACAGCTGGCTTGACTGTGTCTTGACTGCAAGTGGTTTCTTGACTTTTGCATCAGAAATCCATTTCTTTCCATCCATTCAAAATACAGGTCAGCTCACCATGTCAGTGTTGCTTTTCATATCAGCAAAAGTTAGGCTGTTTGATCTCAATCCTTGACTTGGATTTGCAGAGCTGCAAAAACAGTTCAGGTATCAACATGACAGAAATGAACGGTTCTGCCTCAAATAGGCATTAAAATGCTGAATATAGATAGGGACGATTAGTTTATTTTTCTTTGAATGTTACAGATTATTGAAAAAGTTATATATATATATTTAGACACCTATTAGTTAGAAACTATTCAAATGCCAAGAAAAATAATAATGACATGACCATAATGAATTCTGAAGGGAAAAAGAGAATGATGGTTTCTTACAAAAAGACAATAACGCTTAAATAGAGGCTTTCATTTTATAATAATCTGAAACAGACTTCACCCAGAGGCATTTCATAAATTGGCACTAGATCATGAGAAAAGCAAAGAGTTAGATCTCCCAGTACCCACTAAGGAAACAAGAGCTGCTATTAAATACCTTAAAGCTCTAAGAAGGCTCCTGGGCTTGACAGTCCTCTGCCTGTTTTGCATTTTCTGTAAGGATGTATAAGGTTTTCTCTAAACTCTTTAGGTTTTTAGTATAAAACCCCACTTGGATTGTTCATTGAACTGTTAATTATTTCTGTAAAGAAAACAGCCAGAATAGATTTAGCAGACTGAAAAGGAAAAAAAAAAAAAAAAAGCAAAGAAAAAGAAAGAAACACCTTTAATTTCTCTAGAAGATATGTGTTACGGTTTTTTGCAGTGATGTTAGATGCTGTAATACAGAGTATTTTATATGAAGATCAATTTATTTGATATATAACTCTATGACTCTGTAACTGCATTCACAAGGACATCTGAAGCTGGAAAAGGTCTTTAGCTATGTTCTAAAGGCAAACTCACCATATTTTTAAATGTTTTGACTAGAAGCAAAATTTCACTGACCCCATTGTTGTATAATTATGGTAGAACAGTTACTGGATGGGATTTATCTTCATAGGATATTATCAAATTATTCTCTTCTTATTTCCTATTTACTTGGGAGTCACTGGATTTGGTAATTAGTTACAGGATGACTGATTTACTCAGAGCAGACCAGATTTCTGGTCTTGTTCTGCTGGTTGAAATTCAAGTGACACCTTGCTGCTTTGGTGAATCAGTGTAGTAAGTGGGTACTCTGTCTGTGTGCCAATCCAGCTGTGACTACTACAAAAGATCCCAGATACGTGCTAGTTACAAATTAAGAACATGTACCCAAAAGTGAAAATAAAGCAGGGAGGGGAGCTGTCAGGACTATGGAAGAAGATAGAAGAGAACAACATCTTGAACTATTCCAGGGGTACTCAGTTTCTTGTCAGTGTTTGTCTCAAATTTTGAGCAACCCACCAAAAGAGGGTAAATTTTCTCACATGCATCCAGCTATGCAGATGATAAAAGAAGTTTCTCCAAAACTTTTTATAAATTTACAAAAAAAAAAAAAAAAAAAAGAAAGAAAAAAAGAAAGAAAAAAAAAAAAAAAAAAAAATT
>VWYN01013974.1:61308-86990 GCA_013400075.1 Hippolais icterina | reverse complement strand
TTTTTTTTTTTTTTCAGTTTGAAGGGTCTCACCTGCCCCCTCCAATCTGGGGAGCAGTTTGGCTGGGATGCAGCAGCCCATCCTCCAGAATGCAGATGCAGAGCCCAATGGCTGCAGCTGAACCTCAGCCCACTGGCGGTGCTCTCATCACGGGACACAGGAGCGGGGCGGGGGTTCCACGACTCACTCGGGACTTTGGTCCAGGGGTGCAGGATCCGGAGGTTCTCCCAAAGCTGGCGGTGTCAGCTCCCAGGGGCCTCAGGGTGTCTCACAGCAGGCCATGGTGGGCGCTGGGGGGAAGGTCCCTGGCATCTGACCAGCCTCAAACCGTGACACAAGCAAAAGCTACGCAAAAGCAAAGCAAAACAAACAATTCACTACTTCCCATCAACAGGCAGGTGTTCAGCCATCTCTAGCAAAGCAGGACTCCATCATGACTAATGGCAACTTGGGAAGAGAAACACCAAAACTCTGGATGTTACTTCCTTATTCCCTTTGCTTGCTCCTTTTTCCCCCAGCTCTTTTTGCTGTCTCATATGATGTGAGATATACATTTGTCCCTTTGGGATCAGCAGCCCTGGATGTGTCCTCACCCAACTCCTTGTGTACCCCCAGGGTCCTTTCTGGTGGGGTGATAGGAGGAGCAGAAAAGTTCTTGACTCTGTACACTGTTCAGCAATGATTAAAACCTCCTGTTGTTATCAATGCTGTTTTGGTCACAAATGCAAAACATAGCATCATATCAGCTTCTCTACAGAAAATGAACTCTATACCAGACAAAATGTGTATATTGGCAATAAGGGCTATTCCCACATATACCTGCTTTACACCCCACTGACTTAACTGAGACAGTTTCTACAAACATACCAGAGTATAATATCTGTGGAGTATCACTGTAATCATTGTCAGACACTCAGCATATTAATAATGGTATCCTGAACTGTTTACTGTGGTATGAGGAAGCTGCGTGCTTTGTGTGCCTGTGTTTCTAGGTTTAATGTCAGGATGATAACAAATACAACCTTGAGATCATTTGCAGGGTGAAAGTACAGACATTCTCAATGATGACATGTTTTCACTAGCTGTGGTCAATAAATATTGAAGACACATGTTTTCAAGATATGTGGCCAAATAATGAACTATCTGTTCTACAACTCTTTTTATGGAAGGAAAGCACTCCTACTCGCTTATTCTATCTCCATCTCAAAACACTTTTGGGCTGTAAAAACTGTCATTAGTGTTTCTTTCTTCCTTTCAAAAAATGAAATCTTTAGTTAGCAGAAAAAGTGAACCATATACTGTGGTTTGCATTAGTCTTCAATATTAATAAGTCATTTAACAGTCATAAATAAAAGACATAAATAAAAGCTTTTAGATGCAAAAAACCTCTTGAAACTATTGTACTCTAATAACATGACGTTTTCTTAACTTTTAGCCTTGACAGGCTTTCACGGCACTTTCCCCTTTTTTTACCAGCATAAAACAGTATTCCCAGGACCACTCAGGTTTATTTAATTTTCAGCAACCAAAATCTGATGGTCAGGGCCTCAGCTGCATTTAAAAAATTCAATTGCACCAAAGCTGGTATTTCACTGTATTTGCTGATCCTGGAGAAAGAAAGATCCTTTTCAGATACATTATTCTTTATATTTATGGACTCATATAAAGAAAACAAGTTTAAACTGGAGTTAAACAGAGTGCTGTATATCTTCAAGAGAAGAAAATAAATTGTTTACCACACAGTAGAATATAGATTGCATTGTCCTTAATTTGGGACTAAAGCATTCAGCAGATTGTATAAACTACATTAGCCTTGAATAGAAAGTTCCTGACTCCTGGATGTCACTCTGGAAACTGAGCTGTAACAGTCAGGAGGGGTACTGAGAAGAGAGTCTCTTGGGCTTATTTTTTTGCTCTCAGGAAAGTGCACATCTAAGGACACCTTTCAGAGATGGTGGGGTTTGTTATATTACATTATGTAATAACTTTTAGCACCTTAGGAATAGAGATAGCTTCAGTTATTCTCTAATCTTTCTGTCTCTGTCTAGCCAGATACAAAAAAAAAAAAAAAATTAGAAACTAAAGCCAAATTATTGCACTATTACTCAACTCCATGCCTAATCAAAAGTTTAAATAGATGGCAAATGTTTTTATATTTGACCACATATGGAGAAAGATGTCAAACACAATCTGTTTTCCTTTCTGTCTTCTTTCACTGTCATCATTGTGGCATGAATGTCAAATGTTATGTCAATGTGTTTCACTTTGGTAAACACAGTCTCCAGTGGATAAAATTTTAATAGTATGTGCAGGTGCCAGTATTTTACAGGTGACTGCTGCTGTATCATCATCATTGAAGTCAATCAGAATTGTTTTCCCACTCCGATAATTCAGTTGTTAATGAGTTCATGGCCAGCAAAAAACAAATGTTTGAGATGGAGCATGAGATAGAAAATGACACTTATGACTGTTGAGCCCTCCCGTTACAACATCTCACGTCTGAGACTTTAAATTAGTAAAATTAATACTGAGTACAGTTTTAACAGAAGTAGAGCAGTTCATTATGATACTCACTATGGGATGAATTTTGAAAGCGTGCCAAAGCTATTCCAGCTTGAGCAAGCAGTGAGCAAAATGATACATCATTTACACTGCCCACAAAATCCCAGGAAAACAGCAGTTTTCAATTGCATTCAAATGGTTTGCGTCAGACAAAGACAATATAGATAGTGTTGAGTTTTTCTTATACTAGAGCTGAAGGACTTGCATAATTTATTATGTGAATTAAAACCAAATAATAATTTTAATTTTCTGAGAAAATTTTTCATTATACAGAAAACTATAGAAATTTTTGCACCATTTTTTACTATTTGTACATATGTATGTCCTAATAAAAAGTTGCAGGGCTTTTTTTTATTTACCCATATTGTACTACAATTGTGGAACTAACAGGTAATAATATAGAACAGATAAACCAAAAACTCTATGCTTTTTGTGTCTGAGCTCTTGAAATAGAGTGGTGAAAGCTATTCAGTACTGCTTTTCGTGGTAAGATAATTGTCTAGGTATCTGTTTTAAGGAAAAAGGAAAGGAAAAGAAAGAAAATACTTCTCATTTGTGGACACTGAAAATGGAAGGTACCACCTGTATCGGCTGAAAGTTCACAAGTCCGTGGGACCTGATAAGATTCATCACAGAGTTCTGAAGGAGCTAGCAAATGTCATGGCAGGACACTGATCATCTCCCAGAGGTCTTGGGAGTCTGAGGAGAATCCTCTTTCAGTTCCCTGCTGACTGGAAGCTGGCCATTGTTATTCCAGTCTACAGGGTATGAGGGGTGACTCAGTGAACTATGGACCCATTAATTTAACCTGAATTTTTGGAAAAATTATGGAGAAGAATATGAGTTTATAAAGGGAGAGTCCTCTTTAAATAATTTGACATACATCTATTATATACATCCCCCACCTAGTGGATGAAGGGAAAGTAATATTTGTAGGTGTTTTGCCTATTAAGAAGGTGTTTGATGCTGTCGCTCACAGCATCCTGCTGAGGGTTCAGGATGTTCTACTTGAAGAACTCTCTGAAGGACAGAGCTCAGAGGGCTGTGATGAATAAAGCTACATCTGTCTGGTGACTGGTCACCAGTGATGCTTCTCAGGGTGCAGTTCCAGGGCCAGTCCTGTTCAATCTGTTTATCAATGATCTGGGTGCAGGAGTTGAATGTACCACTAGCAAGTTTCCTTATGATCCCAAACTGGGAGGTGCTGTTGATTGTTTTGAGGGATAGAATCACAGAATCAATTAGGTTGGAAAAGACCTTTGAGATCTTCAAGTCCAATTGATTACCTGACATCACCTTGTCAACTAAACCATGGCACTAAGTGCCACATCCAGTATTTCTTAAACACAAGGTTACTCCACCACCTCCCTGGCAGCCCATTTCAATGACCAATCACCCTTTCTGAAAAAAATTTCATCTAATGCCAACCTAAACGTCCCCTGGCACAGCTTAAGACTGTGTCCTCTTGTGTCCTCACTGATTACCTGGGAGAAGAGACCATCTCCCACCTGGCTACAGCCTTATTTCAAGCTTGTCTCTCCTGAGCCTTCTTTTCTCCAGGCGAAACACCCTCGGTTCCCTCAGCTGCTCCTCACAGGGCCTGTGTTCCAGACCCTTCACCATCTTTGGTGCCCATTTCTGGATATGCTCCAGCATCTCAATGTCCTTCTGTCAGAGACTATTGTTTGTGGCTTAACCATTGTTATGAAGGAGTTTTGGCCATTGTGGAAAAACTTTTCAAATAAGCTACAGCCACTGAAGCCCTCCCCTCCCTGAAGATGCCTCCTAAGGGGAACTTAGGGCTGTGAGTTTAGCTACCTAAGGGAACACAAGATGAGATGCTACTGTTCAATCACCTCAGGTCTAGGAAAAAACAAACCAGGCTGAGGGAGAAGAATGCCAAATAAGAAAGACAAACCCAGTAGCTGTGCTGCAGATCATCTCTGACTGGGTTCGGTGTGGGGGAGGCCACAGCCCACAGACCCATTTGCTGAGGGCAGGTTTGCACAGACTCCCCCAAATGGAGTGGGGAAGAGGAGGTTTCAGGTGTAACATAACCTCTGGTCAGAGGCAGTGAACACCCATCATCCATTACACAAACTGGTGCAGTTGTAAATGCTCCCACCCTGGGAAGGCCACATCCACGGGACATTCACATGAGAGGCAGCTGAGGGGAGATCTAATCCATCAGAGACCCCCAAAAGTGCTACCCAGACTCATTCCTGAGGCCTTGCACCACAGGATTGCACATGATGCAAAGTCATGAAACAGATCCAGACTGTTGTGAGAGACAGTGTCAAACTTGTCTCCCTCCTGAAAGAAGGTACCTGGGCATTCCCACCTGGCCTGAGTATATTAATAAATTGGATTTTATGCTTTGGGAAAGAAGATCCTTCCCCATTAAGAAGATCAGCTGGAGAGATCAACACAATGCCATCAGGATCCACAGAGTGCTGATACTTTCTTTAATTCATCTACCTTTCTGTCCCCCTCACCTCTTTTCTATTTCTTTCTCTTCCTTCTCTCTCTCTCTCTCTCTCTTTCTCTTTCTGTCTCATATTTACTATCAAATAAAATTCGTACTGCTGAATTTGGCATACGGTTTCATTTGTACCTTAATTCGGTCGGAGGCATTTTTAATAACTTCAAAACCAGACCTTAACACTTTCCTAAACTGGGGGCCCAGAGCTGAACACAGTACTCAAGGTGAGGCCTCACCTGTGTTGAGTACAGGGGAAGAGTCACTTCCCTAGTCCTGCTGGCCACATCATTCCCCATGCAGGCCAGGCTGCCAATGGCCTTTTTGGCCACACTGGGCCACTGTTGGCTCATGGTCAGCCTGCTGTAAAATCAGCACCCTCAGGTCCCTTTCACCTGGCCACTTTCCAGCCACTCTGTCCTCAGCCTTTAGTGCTGCATGAGATTCTTGTAGCCAAAGTGGAAGACCCAGCACTTGGTCTTGTTAAACCTCGGATTGTTGGCCTTGGCCCTTCTATCCAGCCTATCCACGTCCCTCTGCAGAACTTTTCTACCGTCCAGTAGACCGACCCTCACACGGAACTTGGTGTCATCTACAAGTGTGCTAATGGTAGGCTGGAGGCCTTGCAGGGGGTTCTTGATAGATTGGAGCATTGGGCTATGTATGATGAACTGGATGAAATGTAAAAAGCCCAAATGCCAGATTCTAGGATGGAGTAGTGCTGGAGACAAATATAAATGAGGAGAACAGTGGCTGGAGAGCAGCCCTGCAGAAAGGGACCTGGGAGTGCTGGTTGACAGAAGCTCAGTGTGAGTCAGCAGTGTGTGCCCTGGTGGCCCAGAGGGAAACACTGTGTGCCCTGTCAGTCCTGGAGTGTCATTCCATCCAACACAGCATCAGCAGCCAGGCCAAAGAAGTGATTATCCCACTGTATTCAGACTTGGTGTGGCCTCACCTTGAGTACTGTGTGCTGCTCTGCTCCCCCCCACCCCCGTCCTCTGTTCCCCCAGTTCAAAAAGAGTGTGTAAGTCCTTGAATACCTCCAGAGGAGGCTAAAGATGCTGGTAAAAGGGCTGGAATTAATATCTTATAAGGACCTGTGAGGGAGGTGCTGAGCTCCTCTACCTGGTCTCCAGCAATTGGACATATGGAATGGTCACTCAGAGCTGTCCCAGGAGAGATTTATACTGAACATTAAGAAGCACTTTTTACATGAAGAGAGTGTTTGAACACTGGAACATGCTTCCTTCAGAGATGACCAATGCCCTTAACAACATCCTTTAATTTTTGGTCAGTCCTGAAGTGGTCAGGAAATTGGCCTAGTTGACAATAGAGGATTCCTTCCAACCAAAATATTCAAATTCTCTTCTCTTCTCTTCTCTTCTCTTCTCTTCTCTTCTCTTCTCTTCTCTTCTCTTCTCTTCTCTTCTCTTCTCTTCTCTTCTCTTCTCTTCTCTTCTCTTCTCTTCTCTTCTCTTCTCTTCTCTTCTCTTCTCTTCTCTTCTCTTCTCTTCTCTTCTCTTCTCTTCTCTTCTCTTCTCTTCTCTTCTCTTCTCTTCTCTTCTCTTCTCTTCTCTTCTCTTCTCTTCTCTTCTCTTCTCTTCTCTTCTCTTCTCTTCTCTTCTCTTCTCTTCTCTTCTCTTCTCTTCTCTTCTCTTCTCTTCTCTTCTCTTCTCTTCTCTTCTCTTCTCTTCTCTTCTCTTCTCTTCTCTTCTCTTCTCTTCTCTTCTCTTCTCTTCTCTTCTCTTCTCTTCTCTTCTCTTCTCTTCTCTTCTCTTCTCTTCTCTTCTCTTCTCTTCTCTTCTCTTCTCTTCTCTTCTCTTCTCTTCTCTTCTCTTCTCTTCTCTTCTCTTCTCTTCTCTTCTCTTCTCTTCTCTTCTCTTCTCTTCTCTTCTCTTCTCTTCTCTTCTCTTCTCTTCTCTTCTCTTCTCTTCTCTTCTCTTCTCTTCTCTTCTCTTCTCTTCTCTTCTCTTCTCTTCTCTTCTCTTCTCTTCTCTTCTCTTTTCTCCTCTCCTCTCCTCTCCTCTCCTCTCCTCTCCTCTCCTCTCCTCTCCTCTCTTCCCTGTGGGAAGTGAGGACCAGCTCTGTGTTTATTACCTGACTGAGTAGGGTCTTCATTCATGGCTAGAAACCCTAGGTCCCAATACATATAAATAAATCATGGTTCTATGCTTTCTCATCCATGTGAAGACAAAGGAAATTCAAGTCTAATCTCACTCTGTTTCAATGTAGTATTTCATAACCTTCAAAAATTCCTTTCAGGTCTTTGCATTTTTTATAAATTAATATACATACTAGGTCATTCCAATTGCTGCCTTACAGTGATGTTATAAAGGTTCATTCATTAAAGCTTTAAAATACTGCATTCATTCTATACACACATATACGTGATATCTATAATTGATACAAAAGAATATGAGTGACACAGGGTCATAATATACCTTGATGAAGACTATGGCAAAATTGAAAGATAAATCCTACATTCCTATTCTGAGAAACAATTTTATGGCCATTAAAAACATTTTAACTTTAATGAGAGAGTGAATAAGTTTTAATACTTTGAAAGTACTTTAATGTAGTTCTGAGATCTAAAAAATTTTACATGTGAATCCCAGTCAAAACTTAAAAAGTAATCTCGGCTGAACTATTAGGATAAAAAATATTGAAAATAAAATACTCTGCCTGAAAATTACAAAATATGTTATTGTGTGTTTTATTTCTGTGGATAATGGCCTTACAATACTGAGTACTTTATTTTATGTATGATATACTGGGCTAACTAATTAAGTGGGGAGTATTTGAAAATGATCCATAGTGAGTGAATAATATATGCTCAGGATAGATGGGTGTAGAGGTCATAGTAGAGTATAAATGTTTCATTAAGATTCATTTTGAGAAAATCATATTCTTTGTAAATTGAAAAGTCACAACTGAGTTCCATCTTTTTCTAAGTATGTGAACTAAACAGTCTAACACATAAAAATTCTATATATTCTCTTAGGATTTTTTTTTGTCAGAATATATTTCTGGAATTCTTTTAAAACTATTTAAAACATTTCTATTAAGACTTTTATACACACATCCTTTCAATCGGATAGCTTTACTGTAATGAATCTAAGCTGACAGGTCTCAGAGACAGAGCAAATAATTAAATATCAAAACCTCAGAAAGAACCAAAAAAACCTCTGGTAAGAGTAAGATATGCATACTAAAATGTTCTGTCCCCTTCTCCCACTTTCCATTTACTTGTATCAATTTTGAGACACCAGACCACATGTAAAATACTCTAGTTTTGGAGGTCCAGTATTCAACACTGACCATGCTGCACTGAAAAGATTGTGTCTAAAAAAAAAGACAAGACATAAAAAATTGTTGTGGTGGCTGTCTGTAAAAATACAGAATATTAGCAAAAATTGCACTCTGGAAATTGTGTTTGAGTAGCTTAAGAAATAAGCTTTTTAGTTAGTGGAATGCAAAACAGATGCTCAAACAGGAGAAAAGTTTACATCATTGCATGATCCCATTAAGAAGATAAAGGAAGAACTCTCTTAAGTTGCTTTAAACACTGTTAAGTCTATTCTTTTTCCTTCTGCTTTTCAAAGAATTTCAAATATGATATTAAATGCTTGGACAGTTTCAGAGAAGCAATATTATGGAAGACATGAAGATAGCTTTCCCAGTTGCTTTTGAGTTATAGAAAAGGTTTGACAAAACACTTTATAGTATGTTTCAAACACAGATGCTGTATATAGAATATGATTTTAGGTTTTAGATCTCTAATCATTTTTACATGTCCCATAATCTAAAATTTAGGAAATTGATAAAGAGGGGAAAATTCTTCTAGGAACTTAAAATACTGAAACTCTTTTAAAATTAGATTAATTCACAAAAATTCAGTGAATGCTTTAGTGCTGGTGTGTAACAATGAATCAATTATGTAAGTTTATATTTATTTTCTTCTTTTGTCATGCGTGCTTTTGTTCATGAAAGTCTATTGTAAAGTTGCAAAAGAAAATGCAAAATAGACAAGTAGCAGGAGACAGAAAATTGACTATTTCACTTAGATATTAAAATGAATAGCAGTCAGGAGAATTTCTAGGCACCATAATAAAGTGAGTGACAGATTTTTGATGTGCTAAAATTCAATTGTATGCCTTTCACATCATTACATTTTAGCCAGATACACATTAGGAATCATAGACACAAGGCTGAAAATGGAATATGTTTATTTGACAGCTTAAAAGGCATATGGATCCTGGAAGGCTTTTAGTTTAGCCTGAATCTTGTTATTTAATCTTTATCATAAGTCAGAGGCCAACATCTGATCGCTTCAGTATCTACACATACCGGTAAAATCTGCACTTCCATTGAGATATGGGACACTGAATCTGTTTTCTACTAGAGGCTATAGATGTTAAGCAAATGCTCTCAATTAAGAATTAAATTTTGTTTCTTTAATGTCATAGAATGAATAAAGTTTAATGGGAGTTATGGAGATTTTTTAGTTCAATAACCCATGCTTGGTCTCTCTGCACTACAGCAAGTTGACCAGTATTGTCAGTTGGGTTTTGAATACCCCCAAGTACAGACACCCCATGTTCAAAAAGCTTCTTCTTATGTTTAAATGTAATTTCTTGTATTTCCTATTTTTTCCCATTCCTTTTTGACTAGTCACTGGGCACTCCTAAGAAGTGTGACACTGTCTTCTCTACTCTCCCTCTCAGACATTTATACACAATGATAAGATTTTCCTGAGCTTTTCTGAACATCACTCTCACTGTGTCCTCGTGTGTCAGGTGCCTCAGGTCCTTAATGATTTTTGCAGCCTTGCACTGGACCTGCTGCATTATGTCCAATTGCCTTATACTGAGGAGTGCAGCACTGCAAACCGTGCTCCAAGAGTGTCATCAGTGCTGAGCAGAGGAAGGATCACCTCCCTCAACTTGCTGGCAGTGGTCTTCCTAAGGCAGCCCATGTTGTTATTTTCCTTCTTTGCTGCAAAGGCACATTGCTGGCTCATGTTCAACTCAATGTCTAGCAGAGCCCCAGATCCTTCTTTGGAAACTTGATTTCTGGATGGATGACACTTGCCCCCCTACCTCTGTGTCTCTATGTTCCCCAGATGCAGGAGTTTGAACTTGTTTCTTGAATTTCTTTATATTCCTGTTGGCCCATTTCTTCAACTTGCAGAGGTCCCTCCGAATGATGGTGCACCCATCTGTTTTATCAGCGCTTCCCTCCAGTTTTCTATCACCTTGCTGAGGATACACTGGGTCACATAACCTAGATCATAAGGGAAGCTGAAAAACTAAATCAGCCTTGCTATCATTCCCTGGGGTTTGCTGTTAATGACTTCACGCTACTGATCAAACCCTCTGGCAGCAGCAGTTCTGTCAGCTTTCATTCCACTTCATCTTTTCACATGATCTGTAATCCATCAGGTTATGAGTGAGGATGTTATAGGGAAATGTTTTTAAAAGCTGTACTACAGGCAATTTAATCAACACCCAGTGGTCTCCATTAGTCCACCAAACCAGCCATCTATGAGGCTCTCAGGTTCTTTACCACTCTCTTAAATGAGGTTTTTTCCATAAATTATTGCTGCTTTTCTACTGAGATGCACAGACATTGCCAGATCTTTGCTTAATTATGTGAACAGACTTTTAAAATGCTTAAAGGTAGCATGCATATTAGAGCAGGCTTGTGAATCTGAGAAAAATAATACCTACGAGGATGCTTGAAACGGGGGCTTGGGAGCAACTAGGAAGTAGTTTATGCAAAACAAATTTCCCATAGCATAATAGATCCAAGAAAACAGTTTGTGGGATAGTTCTGGAAAGGAAAATATGAGCAGTCCTTGGGCACCATCTGTTATTGGTAGGGAGCAAAATAAATTATTAGGCCAGAAAGATGGAAAGAAGTACCTGAAATATCAATCCAAAACTAGAAAAGACAAAGAAAGAAAAGGCATATTCTGTAATGAGTTGCCACCAATTAAAACAACAACAACAAACAAAAACAAAAAACCCAAAAACCAACAAGAACCCAAAACAAAACCCAAATCAAAATCAAGCAAACAGAAAAGAGGATCTATGCCTTATGTGAGGCATAAGAGTTGGATGGGTGATCACTGCCTCTTTAAATAAACCACCATCCCAGGCGATGGAATCAGGTTACTGTTAATACTTTCTTTGACATGGCATGGAGTATATCCACAGGTTGCTGGATTTTTCTGGCAAAGCTGATGAAAGGTTGACATTTGCTTTGGGTATTTTTTGCTTCAGCACATATATATAGTCTTCTGAGTGATCTGAGTTTATGATTTGTTTTTGGAAACTGTTTCCTTGCAATTTTCAGTGATAAGGAAGATACTTGCAATGCAAGTTATTGGCATGATAGCAATAACAATAAAGAATAGTACAGTAATAAAAATAAAATGGCAAAATAAAATGGTGTAATAGTGGTAAAGTTATCTATTCAAAGTTCATACCAGTAACAAAAAAATAAATAATGTATGAAGATAATTACAAACTTAAGGCATCCAGACCAAGTTAGCAATAACTATGCCCATAATTGTAAATGCATCTTCTGCTACTACTATAAATATTCTTATCATATTACTGTATTAGGTAGACGATTTTGCCATAAATTCTGCCTAGTAGTCTAAATGCATGTGTAACATATGTACCACATGTGTTAAATCTTACAAAGTATATCCAGAATCTATTTATAGAAATAAAGTAAAATAAAGAAGGGAAACTGCACAAATATTAAGTATCTCTCATCTTTCATAGTTACATCAATAGAAAGATCTAAGCATATAATCTGCCTAATGAATTCTGAGTGAATCCTTTTGTCTTGTTTGGTTATCAGTAAGGTCTGAAACTTGAGAAGTTTTCTACCTGAAATGCGAGTGAATTATAAAGAATGTGATATAATACAATATAGAGAGATAAACCACACTGATGTCTTGGAGAAATGAATAAAAATGCAGACAGCTGCCAAAGACCTGGTGGGAAGATTGCAATTGTGCCTTAGTGGTTGAAAGTTCTTCTGGACAGCATCTGGATGGACCAACATTAAAAAGTACTGAATTCTAGGAACTTTCATAGCAGCTGGGAAGAGGCATTGGCAAAGATCAGAAAAAAATTTGAGAGAAAAAATTCACTTTCGGGAAAAGATTGAGTTTTATAGCATTTCTTCAGGATGTGGCTGAACTGAAGCAAGTGCATATGAAGTTGGGGCTTATTCTTAGAGTAGACTCATGATCTTTCATAGAGCATTTTGCACACACAAGTAACAATTTTCTAATCCACAGTAAACTGCAGGAGCAGGAAAGATAGGGTATAATCAGCTCCTTCTCTGTCTCTCTGTCCTTGTAACACAGTGAGAAGAAGCTGAAGACAATATGGCAAGATGGAAATCCAGATATCAAAACTGCCCATCATTGCCAATTTTTTCAAAGTCTTTATCTAATTTTGGGTTTTTTTCACAAAATTCATAGTGCTTTTAGGATGTTTGTTTAATTTTTTTCCTTGCTTTATTTAGAACTATGGTTTTATTTTTGCTTTGGTTTGCAAATCATTGTGATGTTTACATGCCCATTCCAGTTAGCTACGCTTCTTAAATGGCTTACATTATTGAATTTTCCTTTTTTTTAAAGGTCTTACTTTTATCTGCTGAAATTTAGAGAAAGGGAAAGCTAAAATATTTAGTTGAAATACAATAGTAAATTAAGTACTTCACCAATCCTACCAAAGTGATGCCCAATTAGTCAAAAGTAGTTAGCATAAGAAGACACAATAAAAATCATTACTCATGTCAGCTGACAAATCAATATGGTATCTATATAATCAATTAATTCCTCTCAATACATAAAATTAATCAAGGCCAGAATGAAAACTACTTCACTCAAGGATGCACTGAATGTTTAGAGCAAGTAATTTTGAAACAGCCAGAGTGTCCAAGCAATTATTCTTCAAGACCGTCATGTGTGACATGAAGGTAACAGTACTTGGCATACCTTTTCCTTCAGCTTTCTTCATCGGTGGTGCTCTCTGCTTGCAGGTCGAGCTCACTTCTCTGCAGACTTTTTCTAGCTTTATAAATAGGTCATAAGAGTAATGCTTTTCATACATTAGCTTTCAAACTATTTTGAAAGCAAGTTTTTTTGTCACCTTCTGTTTTGTAGATGCTCATTTTCGGTCAATGCAAGCAAAATGAAGGGTTTATAGCTCTTTACACTGTAGGAAGTTATTTTCACATGTACCAGAAATAATGTCTGCTGCCAAGAAAACTGGAGAATTAGGGACATCTGGTATCTTTGGTTCTACTCAGTGTTTCCCATTATAATTACCTGGCCCTCCTACTGAAAGCAGAAGAATTAAGAAGAAACAAAGTCGTACATCCTAATAGTTCTTCTGGTTTATCCAGAGAAATATATTTTGTCTAAAATAAAGGTATAAAATAGAGTTCAGTGTGAAAATCTTGGATTTACGTTGAAGCAGGAAGCCAGAAGTGGTATTAATTCCAGTGGTCAGCATCTTCACCAGTATGACAGGCACCAAATTACAGAATCACAGAATAAGCTGAGTTGGAAAGGACCCACAAGGATCAAGTCCAAATTCTGGCCTGTACAGGACCATCCCAAAGAGTCACACCATGTGCCTGAGAGCATTGTCCAGATGCTTCTTGAACTCTGCCAGACTGGTGCTGTAACCACTTCCCTGGGGAGACTGTTCCACTGCTTAATGACCCCCTGGGTGAAGAACCTTTTCCCAATGTCCAAACTAAGCCTTTGACACAACTTCATGCCATTCCTTTGAGTCCTGTCTCTGATAATCGCAGAGAAGAGATTGGTGCCTGTTCCTCCTCTTCCACTCACAAGGAAGTTGAAGACTGCTATGAGATGTCCCCTCAGTGTCCTCTCCTCCAGGCTGAACAAAAGATCTGATTCATGAAACATTAATGTAATCCATAAAGTAGTGCCATGTGAACTGGGGACCTGAGGTTTGCTGCTGTTGTTCTTACTTGTTGAGAGCTGGTACAGAGAGATACCAGAAAAAAAAACTTGCACAAGTGAGGTTCACAGTTTTCCTATGATACAGGGAATCTGCATTTTTTTCTTGTGCCCCACTCCTCTGTCCACACTTGCTGATGCAGTCTCTGCCTATTGAAGCTGAAATCTGGAGTGCATGCGAGGGAAGTCCATCGCTTCTGGGCAGCCAGCTCACAGGAAACTGTGGCCAGAAGAGGATATCTGTGGCAGGGGAGATCTCTCAGAAGACTTCCAACAACATTACTAGAGGGAAATCCCAAATGGTAACCCAGAAGGAACTCATGCAATTGGGTTGCGCCAGTTGCTGGGACTACTGGAAAGATCAAAACCAACATTTCTCTCTGATTCCTTGGAGTCATCATGAAGCAAGTGACAACCAGCATATTTAGAGTTAGGAGCCATTCAGTATAGAAATTCCCAGCAGGAATTGCTTTCCTGTTCTCCTCTTGTCTGTGCCATTGTAATGTGGCAGGCTGTCTAGCTCTGAATTATTGCCTGGCCACAGGGAGCATAGAAAATGGGTAAAACAAGATGAAGCACTGCCTTCAGTGAAAATGTGTCTTGAAGGAGACCAATCATAATATTAGTCTGCATGCAGGGTTCTTGCTTTATTGTCTTAAGAGAAGTATCTCTTAAATTAACTCTTAAACAACAAAATATGTGTATAATTCTGAGGCCTTACAATAGATCTATCTACTATTCTCATCAGTGGTTGTGATATCATGATAGGGGAAGGCATTCACAAGCACCTAGGTAATTTAAGAACATACATTCCATTATCTTTTTCTTTCTTTGCTCAATTTTGTCTAAATATTTTTGAAAACTACTTTCAGTTAAGCTACAGGTGAAATTGGCTAGAAATAGTAAAGAAAAGAAAGGCCAACTAAAACTCAAAAATAAGAATATTTTTTTAAAAATTGGCAATCTTTTAAAAGTCTTTGATAAAGAGACTGTATAACTACTGTTTTGCAGGAGTCAATGTACATACCTAAGGATACTAAGGAACTGTCTTGGGAACTACCATTCATTTACTGTGAGGATGGATTAAAACAGCAAATGTTATTGTGTCAAATGGCCTACTTAATCATTTACCTTCCTTGCTCCACAGTGAAAAAGAGACATTTTCTGAGAAGATAAAGGGTGATAAAAAGGTTTCATTGTACGGAGTGGTCAGTATAGAGGAAATCAGTACCTCTGAGAAAATAGACAGGTATTTCATTGTTTATCTACATCTAGTTTTTGACAATGCAAAATCATATGCTTTAATCTCTGTTATTAATTTTTTTCCTGAAAGTATATGACCTTAAATCTCCAGACTCTTAGAGAGAGGAGAATTTAGAATACAGTATGAAAGATATTAGAAGTTTACCTGTACCATATTTCTAACAGGACAAATTGCTCCAAGAGGCTTGTGCAATTTTTGCCCTATTTTTTTAATCTTACTGAAATGTATTTATACCACCAAACTGGATTAATATGTTTTTCTTTTATTTTGCTCTTTACCTTGTGGGCCAGAATAATACCACATTCATATAAATAAATTGTCTACCTTGGCAGTAACACTGGGTAGCTTTTTTCAGCAAAATTCTTCTTCGGAACAAGTAGAAATCCACATCAGTGGCCTCAGAACAAAAGTAACTATTAACCACATAGTTCACATGCTGTGTAATAACAGTGGTGTCTCTCAATGAGGATATTTCAGAAAGCTGTAGGCTACTTCACCCCTCCTGCATACTAAACATATATTCATGAGGACTTAGAGAAAAAAAAAGTAGTGCTCTTTAAATTCATACCCTACCTTTCTTCTTGGTGATACTCCCTGTTTATTTCTCTATGAAGATTTAAATCCTTTTTGGTGTGGAGTCCCACAGCAGGTTTGTGTAAACTTCAAGTGAAGTTACATGACAGATATTGAAGACAGTTAACTTGCTAGAAAGAGAGAGATGTAATTTGAACTTAGAATAGAAATATTAAAAATGAGAATTAAAGTTCTGCCTCAAAAACCCTTGTCATATTCATTTTCTGTAAATATTGTCTCTACTCAGCCAGTGAATTCTGCTGATTTAACATCTTGAAAAAGACAGTGTTGGGGGGAGGACAGATTCTGGAGTATGAGAAAGAAAGAAATAAAACCAGATTCTGAATTAATGGAAATTAAACATATTATCTTAGAAAATTTTTTAATAACCCTGCAGACTTTTGTTTCTTTATCTCACTTGTTTTGAACTCATGTAATTTATTGGTTATTTAAGCATTGTCTGGAAACAAATCACTGCACAAGAACAAACCCTAGACTGTATCTGTCCAGGATTTGCATTATGGAGTGAAGTGATATATGTGTATGTGCATACATACACATATATAATGATCTACAGATGCTTAGCCTAATTTTTGCTTTGATTATAGTGTCTCCTTATATATCAGTAAGAGTACAGGAACATGCATGTTACAGAGTAGGAAATTCTCTCTGAATTTCAATAGGATATCTGTCTTTTCTGTAACTAAAAACCTTTCTGCCACATATAAAAGTGCATCATCTGTTCAGTGTACTCCTCATATTGGCTACTTGTAGCAAAATTCCAAGACACTGCAGTAATGCACTAAGAAAGGTTAGGGTGTCATGGTTGTTCTTTTTAATTTATCAAGATATTTGTAAGTCTGGCACTGATTTAGAGTGTGTGCAATCCTCATGGGTAGCAGGACACTACATACTGCAGATTTTTTCCCATGGGAAATACACTTACTCATTTTTCATAATAAAAAAATAATAATGTTTTCATAATTCTCAAGAGATTTACTGGTTTTGTTTGCTGTTATATTTTAAAATGACAGTATTTTTTTGTTCTTAAATTGGCACTATACTGTAATAGTCCTGTTAGCACTTCTTTCATACAATTATATGGTATCCTGAGTTACTTAGCAGTGGAAAAAATGTTTACTTAGGCACTGACAGATGAGTTCTCTGACTCATAGCTTTACTCTTACACATAGTTCGAACAGTTTTATTTCCACTAGGTGGAGCATGGCTATCGCACCAGAATTTTTTTACATTAGGAAGATTCTTTTGAAGTCAAGGAAGAGAAAAAAAGAGATTGAGCTGGAGAATTTTGATCCAGATCTAGATAACCTGTTGTGAAGTGTGTGATGGTTAAAGCAGGCAAACATCTGTATTCCAATACCGTTTGATTGGTCTGCCTCCTTATCTTGTGAATTCTTTAGCCCTAGTTCATCATTATCCTTTTAGGCTTGGACTGAAAAACTGAAAAAATTAAGGTAAAAGACATGAGGTTCTTTGACAGGTACCAATTTTTTCACTCTCATGACCAGTGACAGGACTCAAAGGAATGGCATGAAATCGAGTTGGGGGAGGTTTAGGTTGGGTATCAGGAAAAGGTGTTTCACCAAGAGGGGTGGAACAGGCTCCCAAAGGAAGCAGCACCAAGCCTATCAGAGTTCAAGAAGTGTTTGCACAAAGCCCTCAGGCATGTGGTTTAATCCTTGGGGTGTCTGTGCAGGGCCAAGAGTTGGATTAGATGAACCTGATGGGTCTTTCCAGCTTAGCATATTCTATCATTCTATGATTTCTATTAAATAATAATAATAATAAAATCTAGATGTTTGCTATGGTGCAGATTTCTGTGCCTAAAGGATGGATTGGCTAATTATTAAATTATCATGCTTTAGGAGACTATATTTAGTGATTAGTTTAGCAAAAACATAATAAGTTGCATACTATTTGGGATCTAATAAACTCCAAAGTGAGTAAATTCAAAGATAAAAATTCACTGTTAAGAGGTGCCTTTTTTGAAACTGAGGAAAGAATAAAAGCACCTTATAGAAAAGTAGCCTGCCTGATGCTTCTCAGTTAGACCAAAATATGAGTATTCAGAGGCTTAATGGATCACCATTAACTTCAGCCTCACTCAGAAGCACAAAAGTGCTAAGAAAATTGCAACAAATGTGTGACAAAACACCAATGCTATAAGCAATTATAGCAAGAATTGTGTATCCATACTCATGGTTATCACTGTCTTCTTATATTTTTAACGCTACTCTTAGCTGAAACCCCACAAATAAAAGTGGTAGATCAGCTTTTTCTGATGTCTCTGATGAAGCTTCCTATTCCCAAGCAAGCCTTGTATAAGCTTGTACCTTTTCCTGCTTTTTCTTAATTGGTTGCTTTTTTTCTTAATTTTTAACCAAGTGTACAAGAGGTAAAACACTTTGCAGATATGTAGAATTCTTCAGGTACATCCAGTCTAGCGCTTTGCCCCACGGGAAGGTACAAAAAGGTCTCCAGTGCCGCAGTTGTGTCAATGCAGACTTTAAAAAGGGATGAACCTGGCCACAGAGGCACTTTAAGTTTCCAATAGTTTCAATCAGAAACAGTACCTGTGGCAGAAGAGCAGTCTAGGGCAGCTGCTTTGAGTTGTGTCTGAGCCATTCTGCATGCCACAGCTGGTGACAGGTAGGCTGTTACAGCTGAAGTGCACACGAGACAACAGCTTTCTGCTTGGTAATACTGGTCATATATATATACATATACATAAAAGCATCTACACTGCACTAACAAATCAGTGAGCAAATACACAGAAATTAGCTTAAAGGCAGTCAGTTCTGCTATCAATGTCTGTATAGACCTCAGTCTGGTTTAGCTGTCCAAGAATGAATGCAGTGTCACTGGGGTGCATCTGAAGGCCTGTGCTGATAAAGATTGAATGCTCTTCTTCTTTGACTTTGTGGCCTTCTGACTCCAACTGAAGGCATAATTTACTCTGATGTCCATTGGAGAATACTTTGTCATGTTTATGAAATTCTAGATGTTTGATGTAGGTTCCAATGTTAAAACTGAATATCCTTTTGAAACTGCCTGTATATGTGTGCTGGTTTGAAAGCAAAACCAGTGAAGGACTCCAAGTCAGAAACACAATTTAATAAGATGAAAAGAAAATAAAGGAAAGTAAAATAAAATAAAAGTAATAGTACAAGAAAAACCTGACAGAGTCAGAATACAACCTGACACCCTGTTAGGGTGGTAGTGGCAGTCCAGATGAGATGGTCTTGTCGAAGCAGTGATCCTGTAGAGATGTCTGGTAGCTCTTGTCTCCTGTGGGAATCCAGTGGATAGAAGCTGCTTGTGCTGTCCCAAACCCTGGATTTATCCAGGTGGGAATGTTTGGCTCCTCCCCCTGGGCAGAGCCTCTCACAATGGGATGATCTCATTCTATGAGTCATACAGTGGGTCCTTAATGGCCCATTAAACAGAGATAGCTCCCATTGGAAGTTATCTATGAGTCATGTGGCAAGGCATTGTTAGGCTCGTTAACAGAAGATAAGGAAAACACTGCCCCACCTTGGCTCCAACGGCTCATGGGGATAGAATACATACCTTGGGCACAATTTTACATTGTAACCTAGGACAATATGGCTCTTCTTTAGGTAAAGGAATAGTAATGGAATAGTGAACATTAACAGACTAAGATGTAATGATTTTTAAACTCAAGCAATACAATTTACTAATTGCATTTCTCTTGCACGTTCTTATGTTGGTGGAAATGCTTCACATGTCTTAGGACAGGCAACTTTCACCTGCATTATGACTCTATGCATAACAGGTCCACTCTGAGGGGTGACTGACAGGATTGTTAGCACTCTAAATATAGCTTTTTTAAAGACAACTATGTGTTGTCATCAAATGGTTGGCACAGCAGTAGATACCGGATTAAAAGTCTTTTTTCAACTCCATGTATTTTCCGGGATGCTAATTTCTACAATTTACCTGACAGTCTAGCATAACAGAGGGCTATTGAAAAGGAGAGCAATATTTTCAAATGGTTTCTTTAGTCAGGGTTTTGCAGCATGCCTAAATTGTCCTAAATTGCAGGAAAATATCTATCATATATTTTGTAAATAGTAGCTGAAAAAAAAAAAACACCCCAAACTAGATATAGATTGAATTCAAAATTGATGTTTTGCCAGATGAGAGAAGCCCAATGGGAAAAAGCTTTTCTGCAGCTATCCACAGAATAAAAAGGTTACAGCACTCCAGAAACTTGTTTAGTCCCCTGGCTTTCAAATCAATCATGCTATCAAATCAGTAATATCATTTTTCTTTTTGTGAGACCTAATGAATAACACATAGGAGGTTAAGGAAAACATTCCAGTTTCTGTAGCCAGTGGGATGCTGTATGCATAGTGTTTTGCTTGTTATGTAATGATAATTGAGAGCTATTTTTATTTAGTGACATGGAATACAATTAAATCAATATAATGTTTATAGGGCTTGTTAAAGGAGTGAAGGACCTTCCACCTGTTGAAAAATAACAGACAAATTAAAAGTCCAAGTGTGAAAGACAATAAAAAACCACCATGGACATTAATTTTTGTCTGAACCATTTCTAAATTTGTCTTGAAATGTATGAAATCCGTGTGATCTGTTACCAGGACAAGCCATATGCTAATTTATATCATAGACACTGTATAAGAAACCACATCAATATATAGTCTAAGAGAGCCAAGTCAAACCCATTTTTTACACAGAATGACTAATCAACTACAAGTTTTTCTATGAGGCTGAAGGATCAGGTAGGGCTGCTGAAAAGTGTGAAGTGCTATAGTCTGGGGGGGACCATAGTAGTCCTTCTTGGCTTTAAAATATGACTTTGTAGGCTGTCTTAAGTGCAACTGAGTGCTGTGTATGAGGCAAGCACTATCAGTAGCAGTGGTTTTTTACTATCCTAGACTCTAAGAGTACCTTACTTCATCCCAGCTCCGTGCTGGAAGGAAAAATTGACTTACATGTCCAGCTTCTCTCATAGAGACATGAACTAGAAAAAGTGTAAGAACAAGAGAAATGTGTTCCTCCAGTAGGTCCTCTCTGGGATATGACAAGAACATTAGTATTTCAGGACATCCTAGACTGGGGACTGAGTCATCATAACTATTTTCCCTTTTCCTTCACCCATAGTTTACATAGATTTATTTATATATTCTATTTCTAGTGAAAAACCCACAAAAATTACTCAATCAAAGCCATTTTCTATTTTTTAATTTCTGGATATTTAATTTCAGAATTTTCATTCTCAAGACATTATTTATTTCCCCCTGTAGCTCAATCTTGATAGGGACTGTTTTCAGCTTTTAAGTGATGAGTACTTCAAAGAGCTGGGAACAACTAAATTACCTCTGGGTCCCTGGTCATTGGTCCTAGCCCACTGGCAGGTAAAGGAAATGGTTGACAATAAATCAAACTTTTTTCCACCAGGTGCTTTTGAGGCTAGGAGATGAAAGATGATGATGGTCAGAGAAGTCTTTCCATCTTAGTGCCTAAAACATGGAAACATGTATTTTTTCTTTACCTTTTCTTCTAGGGAAAAGAAAAGCTCCTCTTCTCTTCTCTTCTCTTCTCTTCTCTTCTCTTCTCTTCTCTTCTCTTCTCTTCTCTTCTCTTCTCTTCTCTTCTCTTCTCTTCTCTTCTCTTCTCTTCTCTTTCTCTTCTCTTCTCTTTTCTCTACTAAAGCACAGAGAGTCACACTCAACACAAAACTTGAGAGTTATCACTCCACTTGGCTGTGGTAAGTCAGTAGAGGGCAGCAGTACACGTGCCCACCAAGCAGTTATTACAGTATAATGTACATTTTATTAATGTCTTAAAACGGATTGCTTGCTATATTTATGATAACATTTATTACAGGACATAGAGTTCATCTCGCTGGAACAAACCATTTAGTTCATCTTGTCCAGTAAGCGTTTGACAGTGGCAGTGAATAACTGATGTCTCAGAGCAAGCATAAAAATAAACAAGATGCACTCAGCCAATTGTGCAGCGCCAAACCTCTGCAGGCGATTAGATAACACCCTCAAGCATGAAATCTGATTACCTTATTATCATCTGAGCTTGCATAGGCATGGCTTCTAAGCAATGTTATTAGTTATCCACTCCTCTTTAGATTGTAGCTGTAGTGTTTTGCCTCAATGAGTTCCTGTGGCAACAATTTTCACAAACATACTGTGCAAACTTTTTTCTCTTTGATCAGTCTTGTTAACTGAATTTCAGCAATAGAAACATATGTTCATATCTAAAATAATAGCAGATACTTGAATAGACAGTTTAAATATATTTTCAGACTGAGAATTTAGTCAAGTCCTAATTAGAGGTCATAAAATTATGAATTTTCCTCAGTATTCATAATTTTAAAGATAACAGAATATGGAGAGTCTTTTCCAAAAGAGAGGGAAAGAGCTTTTCTCCATGACCTAAAAGAACTGAAACTCTTGCTACTTTTAAAACAAATCCTGAGATTGTCATGTACCGACATGGAACTAGGAGACAAGGATTTAACATAATGATGAAACAGGATAAGATTTGTAAAATTCTGCAAGTTGATAACAGTGGGTTTATAATAGCTGCATAAAAGGGAGCCCATCCTAAGCTACAATGCCCTTGACAAATCTAAGGGCATTTAGTAGTGCTATGGAGTGCTCAATTGATTAACTGCTGACAGACCTACCAAAGCAAATATGATAAAAACCTAACAGAACTCACAGTCTGAAGAGCTAAAATGTCTTAACTTCAATTCCTTCCCTCCTCCCCTTTGCAAGCAAGCTGGGAGAAAAGATATGGTTTAAAGAACAGATTATGAGAAATTAAGACTTCTGTGCTATCAAAAGTCTTACATTACTGTTGATGAAATTTGCATATTAGGACTTTAAAGAGCATGACTTACTGTCTGCTCTTTGTCCACTTTGTTGGCATATGACCATGACTCAACAACCCCCACTCCAAATCACTTGTGGTCTGCTAGGAGTTTGGAATCCCTCATGGTTATGTGTTGGGTAGACCCTGCCTGGACACCAGGTGCCTACCAAAGCCACTCTGTCCCTCCCCTCATCCTCTGGACAGAGGAGAGAAAATGTAACAAAAGGTTCATGCATTTAAAGGCAGGGAGAGCATCACTCTCTTTACCTTTATTTCTTCATGTGACAATTCACCTAATTCATGTGACAATGAATTGCTGTCACAGGCAAAACACACTCGACTTTGAGAAACTTGTTTAATTTATTACCAACCAAATTAGAGTAGAGTAATAAGAAGTAAAACCTTAAAACACCTTCCTCCTACCCCACTCTTCTTCCTGGGCTCATCTTCACTCCTAACTTTCTCTACCTCCTTCCCCCACAGCAGTGCAGGGGGACAGGGGATGGGAGTTGTGTTAGTTCATCACACATCTCTGCTGCTACTTCCTCTGTAGGGGGAATACTTCTCATACTTTTTTCTCTGCTCTGGAATATGGTGTTTCTCCTGGGAAGCAGTCCTCTGTGAACTTCCCCAACATGATTCCTTCCCATGGGCTGCAATTCTTCATTCACTGCTCCAGCGTGGGTCCTTTCCATGGTGCAGAATCCTTCAGGAACAGGCTACCCCAGCATGGGTACCCTGCAGGTCACATGTCCTGCCAACAAATCTGCTGCAGAGTGGGCTCCTCTCGCCACAGGGCCACAGGCCCTGCCAGGACCCTGTTCCAGCATGAACTTCCCACAGGGTCACAGCCTCCTTCAGGCATCTTCCTGCTCTGGCATGGGGTCCTTCTTGGCCTCCAGGGGGATCTCTCCTCCACTGTGGATCTCCACAGGCTGCAGGGGGACAGCTGCTTCACCATGGTCTTCACCACAGACTACAGAGGAACCTGTGTTACTCTCTCTCCTTCTTCACTGACACTGGTGTCTGCAGGGTTGTTTCTCTCTCAAATTCTCACTCCTCCCTCTGGTTGCAATTGTGCAGGTGTTTTTTCTGTTTGTTTGCTTGCTTGCTTTCACTTCTTTAATATGTTATCCCAGAGATATTACTATGACTGCTGATAGTTGCAGATTTGGTCAGCTGCAAGTCCAGCTTGGAGCTGTTTGGCATTGACTCTGTTGGACATGGGGGAAGTCTCTCACAGAAGCCACCCCTGTAATTTCCTTCCCCCACCAATATCAAAATATTGCCAGGCAAACCCAACAGTTAATTACTCTTTTTCACAGGTTTTCATATGCTGTATCCTCTTCTTTAAATACCAATGAAATATCACTTTACCATAGACTTTACTGCACTACATAAATCTGGCATAATTTTCTGTTGTAAAGTAGCAAGGAAGTGTCAGATGTCAGATTGTGTTTAATATTATAAAGGACCATGCAGAATAGGCAAGAGTGAGTTAAGCATCTGGTTATAAAAATCTGGCATTTTAGTTTTGATTTCCTTTTATTTTTTTTTTAACTTTTCATTTCCCATGGAAGTACTGCTCAGATAGTTCAGAAAATAGGTATGAGAATGAAATAGGAAACTCTATTTGAATTTCCCAGGGAGAAAGGGAATCAGCATCCTGAAATGAAATCTTCCCCTCATTGTACTGCACTTCACAGCAAAAAGAGAAGATGACAAGAGCAGTGTTTGCAGTATCCCAAAAATAATGGAGATATTCCCAGATGAGAAGCTGAGGCACATTAAAGAAAAGGGGAAAGTGAATGGTGTACATCCCGGTTTTACGTTCTGTACACCACTGCTTTCAGCAGCACAAATATCATAGGAAAAGAAACAGTCTTTTTGCTTATTATTCTTTTTACTGCTTCCAGGACCATTTGTATTTCTCATTAAACTGTTTTGAATTGAACAAACTGCAACCCTGAGTGCTGCACTCTCCTACTCTTTCACCTCTGTGCACTTAGCTCTGATGTATGAAGTCATATGCTCTTCTCAGCTTGCCACAATGAACACTGTTCTATCGTCTGGATACCCAGCTACTTGTACCAGAGTATGTTTTTTGGTTGGTTTTGGTCTGGGTTTTTTTTTTCAGCTCTGAAAGCATATATTACTGTGAAAACGTAACATTCTAATGGCCATGGGGTAACCCCACTCTGTTCTCTGTCATTGTTTGTGATGTGTACGTTGTTTAATTTGGTCACTTACTGCCTGACAAGTTAGAATTACATCTGCTGCCACAGAAAAATTCCATGCCACCATGAGGTCTTGGTTTCTATAGGGTTTTGTCAGCTACATATATAAAACTTTGTTGTTTGGTCTTTGCCACTGTGCCTCAAATTGTAAATTAATTTGTAGTCTTTTCCTGAAATAACTTTGATTTTTTGGAATGATGGGTAGAGGTAATGTTAGGGTTTGGATTTGCTTTTAAGGGGGGTGGTGGGCAGATAGCCCTTCCACTAACATAGAAATTGGGGCTGTAGTTGCCATTAGGATCTTTCCTATTAAAGACAGACTGGTTGCTATGGAATTACTTGCTGCCTTTCAGTCTGGAGATGTCTGACTTCCTTGGCCACTTCTACCTGTGACATTTGATTCTCATGCTGATGCCTTTGCTCTCAGCACTGTGACCCTGAGCTCTGTGTGCCAGCTTCTTGGTGCTGTTCCTTTCCAGCTTACAGATCCACTCCATCTCACTTTTTAGTGTAATGGCTTCATTAAGCAGCACTCAGCTGCTTTAGGCTGCAGAACAGCTGTTACAAGGAGATCCTGTTTGAAAGAGATATGCATTCCTCAGGAGATGAGACCATGCATTTCAAAACAAGGAAGGATTTATATAGAAA